>JAECUM010012866.1:0-75225 GCA_016617855.1 Megalonaias nervosa
TTATTATTATTATTATTATTATTATTATAAATGCGAACGCTAGGTTAATGATAATTATATAGCTAAGATTAGTGATAAATGTATATCATACTGGAAATACGTAATTAAAGCCACGTTTACTTATTCACATGTCTGCACATTTTCAGGAAGTGTACCTGGCCCTATTTTATTTGGTGCAATAACTGATCTAACATGCACATTATGGAATGAAAATTGCGGAGAAAAGACATCCTGTTGGCTATATGATAACTACGCTTTTGCTTGGTACTACTTTTTCTTAATTCTGGGTTTTAAGATTGTCTCATGTGTGTTCTACCTCCTGGCGCACCTGTTATATGTTCCGCCCAAGTCAGACGTGCTGAAAGAAAGTGGAGAAGAGGAAATGTACAAAATCAAAATGAGCCAAAACAGTTCAGCTACAGATAATGATGACTTGGATTTGGATGGAAATAGTGTAATGTCACATCAGAATTCCATACAAACAAGATTGTGAATTATAACCAATGTTTGTTGAGCTGATTGAGAGAGAGAGAGAGAGAGAGAGAGAGAGAGAGAGAGAGAGAACGTATGCAAAATATACAAATGTGTATCGTCTATGAATTCAACTGAATTTCCATAAATCATTGAAAATCCTTGAAGACTACATGATGCTGACTTTTCTATTAAAGAATCAGTCAAATTTCGTCATATCTGATCAGTCCTATTATGTCCCCCAATTTTGTCATTAAACTTGATCCTACTAGCATTGTATACAAAATATGGCCAGTTCAAAATATACGGCACTGAAGCCAGGTGTAGAAAGTGAAAGGACTGATGATGGTTCCTATGCTTAGCCTGCATTCTGACTGGCAGCTACCCGTTTTTAATTGTTCCAAAGCTACACAAATGAATGAATCCGATGGTGAGGAAAGAGGGTGGACATTTGCATGGAAAAGAAGAGACTTTCCTCCCGCAAACGAATGCAGTGGAAATGGCCTAATTAGCCCCTTTTGCGCACATCTAAAATGAAGCCCTTCTATTCTCACACAAAATGTTTCAGTCAACTTAAAATATATTTGTCTGCTTTTCGTATTATATATTAAACTCGGTAAATTAAATGCCATTTTACCCTCGAACGGAGCTTTATTGGAAGTAGAATCAAATCCAGTTTGATTTAAACAACTGTTCTGTGTCAGATTTCATTGCCATTGAAAACTAAATCAGACTGCGATTGTAATGATACCCTAAAGCAATAGCGAACTGGCCTAGGTTTACGATGATGTAGTCCTGACTTTGATTGGAGTCTGGACTAGACGAGTGTAAATTCCATGAAAGAACAATGGATTACTTAGAGGAAACTTGTAACAGGATTTGACCTGAATGGATGCCTGGATTAAATGACAATACAAACACAATTTGATGAAAGATGGAAGTTTATGAAATGAATTAATAAAAATATGTATATCCTCTACAACATATACAGTGTGATTCTTTCAAGCTCTAAACATACGACTCATTCAATTACATTACACAAACATTCACAAATGGGGAAAAAATGTGATTCACATATTCAAAATTGTAGACACACGATACAGTAAAACAAAGATGTGATTCATATAATCTCATGTAATAAGGGTGGGATTCATATAATCTCATGCAAATTGTACTCAAATGTACTTAACTGAAACACAAAAACATATGTTCCATGTACTCAATTGAAACACAACATAATCAGTTGAAACAAGCATGATCAATTATAATAAACATGACAATTGTATCAAACATATGACTCATGACTCTTATAGTCATTTGTACAGCACGTACGATTCATAACAACGTAAATCTCATTTAAATACTTGTAAACCTTGTAAACGAGAATTTTTGACCCGGTTCACATGTCCATTGTCAGCCCACAATTCTCGTGAATTGTTGGGTGAGCCCACACTTGTATTGGCCACACACACCCTTCATGGATCCACCATTTGTACAAGTTTACAGATCAGCACTTCCGTCCTTGTATGGCCTTGATGGTGGCTCATGCTTCCATCCCCATACAGACAGGCATACAGACAGCCAGACTGACAGACTGATACACCCACACACACAGAGCCTTATGGCTGTAGAATGAAATGGAGAGCATACACTCCTTGACAAGATCCCAAAAGACCAATGTGTCGATTTCAACAGAAACTTGCCTTAAATCTACAGGAGTATGAGCATTAGCAAGGGTAAAATACCCTTGCATACCGTGCTTTTTGTGTCTCTCGCCGCAAGAGATCTACGACGAGATACATGCTAGTTCAGTCACTTAACTAGAAAAATAATTATCCACCCTAGGTAACGTTGTACGCGTATACGACTAAATTGATCAAATTGTTCTAAGACGAAACCAAGTTATTTCTTGTCTTATTCTGTGACAAAACTATATGCTTGCTTAATTCCGAGTAGGTGAAAGAACGCGTTTGATACGGTGCAGTGATACGTCGAGACCATCAGGCGGAGACGTATTCATAAATCATCTCAAACGAGATCTTAAGTCGGACTGAGAAAACTAACTGAAAATGAAATTTAATGCGCTTTTTAACATTTATTAAAGATCGATTCAGTGAGTCTAGGCATACAGATGCTAGGACGTCAGAGAAAAGACCAAAACAAACTAGGGTGTATTATATTGAAATGCGGACAAAACATCTCTATCAAGCCCACGATTAAACCGGTTGATGGTGTTAATACGGATGTTCAATCCGCATTCCAATATCACACAAACAGTCGGACTATCAAGTGTTTTACCTTTTGACTGTCCGTCGATGTTGCTTCAGAACACTGAATCAATCGTCAATAGGTCACTTTGTTTTTTGAGTTTTGTTGATACTGTAGTGAAACATATCTGGAAAGCGTGCCTCAGTGAATATGACATTAATAAAAGATAAATTCCTGTTTTAGTCGTGGAAAAGAACTCGTTTGATATGACTACATATCGGGCTGATCTTAATGCTTTATTAATCACATGTCCTCCTCGGACTCGAAACAAAATATAGTTTTATGTATATCAGGGTGCACAACTTATGTGAACACTATCCAGTTAAGTTATCTGTATGGATCTTTCTGTTTTTACATTAGCATGCAAGAAGCTCAACAAGGCCTATATGAGGAGTTCTCCTCAAAGTTGTCGATAAATCGATGTTTTATACACCGAGGCCTACATGGAGAGGTCTCCTCAGTGTTTGTTAAATCGAAATTCCATACACCAAGGCCTACATGAAGAGTTCTCCTTAGAGCTTTTTTGGTAAGGAGTTGTTGGACACCTCAAGGCCGACATGAGAAGCTATCCTTATAGCTTTGGTAAATCGGTGTTGTAAACGGACACCTACACGAATGCAAAATGATCGCCATGTCGAGTTTATGCTATTGTTGGCTTGTCATACAAGAGTTATGATGTCTTTTACCGAAGGCAATTTATTGAGTGCCCTTCCAGTACATGCCGCTGTGAAGGATTATGCACGTTATGGTCTGCTGAATTAGATTTATTCTTTACGTCACAAATGCCCTACTAAAAATTTATTTTTTCATTTTATGACTTTTCAAACATTTAGTTATATTTTACTTTTATAATCATTTATGTACCTCTAAGTTTACCTATATGTTATTACTCATCAGTGTTCGCCTTATTTATTTATATAACTACTCAAATAACTCATTTTCAAGTTTAAAAAATCTTTTTGATTTATTTTATATATTTTTTTAATTTTATGTCAGTGTCATAAAGCAGTAAATATCTATTTGGCGTCTCTCGCAGTAAATATCTATTTGGCGTCTCTCACTTTCTCATAACATTTGGCTTGTAACCCTAACTTTGGGATATTTTCAAGACACTGCAGTTGTAATTTGTCTGTAACAGGATGAAGCCGTTTTCGGTTTGAAATTAGCTAAGACAATGAGAGCAATTTCGTGAATAGTTTGTTTCATAATCTAATTGAATGGTGATTGAATCTGACACTGTACTCGTGCGCATAGTGTCCAACAAATGGATTTAATAGCAAGATGCACACCGAGTTCAACAACCGATACAAGGAAATGATATCGTTCCAAACACAACTATGGAACTAATCCGAAATTTTAAGTTCAACAAAAACATAATCAAGAAATAGCGTGTGGAACCTAAAGACAAACATGATTCACAAATGGATCTATCGGCATGGATGATCAATTCCTATCATCTATCTGAAAACATGATTCGACATTTTTCCGGTTCCATAGCTCTCGTCGAATGGTCATGGAGCAACCACGTATGGTAGGCCACACCCTATCTGTCGAAGGATTCCTCCATATTCCTTAAAGAACCCATGGTCCCAAAGCTTTGATCCCTAACTGCTAGAAAGTCAATACGCCATCGACAGCATCATACTGGTTGTACGAAATCCCAGCATTCTGCAACTCACGGTCACAAAAACAACTAAACATATAGCCACTGAGCAGTGTAGCACATGAGACACGCTTAAGCACGAATACAACGATATACATCACGCAATCGTGCAGTCCACATGAATTGGCTTCAGTATACGTCATTTGTTTAGAACTACTGAACGAGATCATTAATAGAACAACAAAACAAATCATTGATTCATTAATCCATGTCTGACAATAATAATCTCGCTAAATTATAAGAACTCGAATATTGCAATGCAGCGAGTCATCATTTAATTTTGTCTGTTCGGTAAAAAAAAAACCAAATAGCTAATTTGAAACGGACTAAAAACTATCTGATTGCATTACATTATGTGCAATAGGTGGCTATATTCAAAATTTAAAATAAATTCCGAGACACCCAATATATAAAACAATTTTATCACATAAAACGGATAGCAGGAAAGAACGAAATTTTATATTTGGTATGTCTCTAAAGATGAAGATTACTCCCACAAAGTGAACAGCTTCCTAACAGAACGTGTTGTTTTTGTGGGAACAAGGGGAAATTGTATGTTAAAATTGACATAGGTTCAACATAGGTATAGTATTATACGGACAAAGGTTTTTATAGGGTCTATTGTTTATTCCTGATCATGCTTCGATACGCATCACGGTATACCACAGTTATATTGTGGACCAATAAAGTAATGTTCTGAGACAGGTTTCTTATGCTTTTGTTATAAATTTCCGTCTGCCAATAGTTGGAAAAATATCTTCCCTTGATTTATAGCAGTATAAAAACATATTATACTCAATCCTCTTATATATGTCAAAAGTAATTATCTTGGCATAAAGAAAACATAATATAACTCAGCTCAAACGACAAATACAAATGTTACGTAAATAATGAATTATTTTATTAACAAAAATTAAAATGTGCTACTAATATCAATAAATCCGTACTAAGACTACTCGGAAACTACTGTTCATTCATTACTGACGGAAGCTTAAGTAGTACGGTTGTTACGTATCGGCTCGTTCAAAAGTAACAAAAGAAAAGAGGGAAGAAAACAAGCTTTGTAAGTTTCAACAAAAATAATTTATTTCCCTAGAAAACACGGTGAAAAGGTGAAAATATGAAATAGTAGGACTTACGGTTTGTGAAGAAAATCCAATCATTTATCCTAATACTGAAAAAATACAATTCCTATCACTAAATAATTTTAACGGAATCCAGATTCGAATCTTGATGACGTTTCAAGATGGAGGACGATGACGTCAGGTGAAGTCTTTACACAAATGTCCAGAATTTCATGTTGAACCACAATTTGTACTGTACTATTCCAATTTAGAATGAATTTCACTGAATGTCTTTGTCCTAAACCACTTGTATAGTTCTCCAGGGAAAAATAAATTATTATTCAAAAAGTAGATGAACTCCTATAGCTGTCATCTATAACAAGACACATCTCGAGCGCTACAAATGTAAAGAAAAATAAACTCTTTCCAGCACAAGGAAAATAATACCTTCTTCTCAAGGTATAAAAACGACTCTGACCATTTCACAGGGACCTAAGTGTTTAAAAACTGACCTAAGACGTCATTTCATGCACACTCACGAAGAACGCGTGGTTATTTCATCATCTAACAATGGCACTACAAGATGTAAACACGTATGCTTAGAAATGACCTTGGCCACAACCAATCGTTTATGCCGGCTGTTTATCCACCCGGCAATCTACAAAATAACTTACGAAAGCCGAGAGTCATATTTACGTTCTAAATAAACACGATATTGATTTCAAAAATATCAGATCCCGTGAACATAATCATCATCATAATAAAATATAATTATACAAAAATGAAATATAAAGAATTCAAATTTTCACACACAAGTAATTAAACTACATGGTCGTAACACGCTACAGTGAACAAGTATTGTGGTACGTACTACATGAGAACAAATACCGCGGTAAACCGGTATACCGGCAGAACCGAGCACCGCTACAACACACCACAAGTACTATCGATTTCTGATTACTATCCAAACACGTACATCTAATATCCAGCAGGTGATTTTCGATTACTATCCAATCATCCACATTTACTATCCAGCACTAGTTCTACATTGCAGTCCAAGAAAGCACCTTACAATGCAGTACCCGCAAACACATGCACACACTAGTTTTTTTTTTTTTTAATCTTGCCCGAATACAATGAAAGAAAAATAATAAAAACAGAAAAGAGTGAAATGAAACTGTAATTTAATGTAATAATTATGTTAATGCTTGATTAAGCGACCTTAAGAAAGAAGGTTGCGAAGAATAAGCATAAGGTTTAAGAACACATTAATCAATATGGCCAGATTTAATCACGGAGGCTCTTGGAGTCAGAATTATTATCACATTGGTGACGCCCGACAGATATTATGTACCTTTGACCGAGTGACATATAAAATGAACAGTGAAGAGGATATTGGCATACCTCTATGCTACCGTCATGTACTGTTGCTGAAATTTCTTTGCATCTTGTATTTGTGGATATTGTACTTGATCTAAGCACAAAGCAAATCAAAGTGATTTCGCCATGTGCTCGAAAATTCAGTCTGATCTAGTCCAAAGTACATTAACTTTAGCAGTTATTCAGATCTCAAAGCTAAGTAATACATATTTTTGGAACACCTTATTCTACCCTTTAGGGCAAATTGAAAAATTGTTCTATACTTTCGTTGGGTCTGTGCATTAAGTAAACACCAATACAAACACCAATTACAAACACCAATACAAACAACAATTATAAACACCAATGCAAACACCAATAAACAACAATTACAAACTCCAATTAAAAACAACAATTACAAACAGCAATTACAAGCATCAATTACAAACACCAATATATACACCAATTACAACCACCAATACAACACCAATTACAAACACCAATACAAACAACAATTACAAGCATCAATTACAAACACCAATACCAACACCAATTACAAACACCAATACAAACATCAATTACAAACACCAATTACAAACACCTATACAAACAACAATTACAAGCACCCATTACAAACACCAATACAAACAGCAATCACAAACACCAATGCAACCACCAATTACAAACACCATTTAATAACACCCGTCATAAACACCAATTACAAACACCAATACAAACAACAATTACAAACGCCAATTATAGACACCAATTGCAAACACCAATGCAAACACCAATTACAAATACCAATAAAAAACACCATTACCAACACCAAATGTAAACAAACCACATTATCGTATTACTCTGTTGGATAATATCTTGAGGAATCTCTAAGATGAACTCTGAATAGATCTAGGGATGTTGCATACATGGAAGAAGACAGCGGATAACTTCTCTATTCTGAAATATTCGTAAATAGATACATTCCGAATGAGCCTAGATGTTTAGATTTCGTTCTCGATTTATTATTTTACGTTTCAATATTGTCCTCGGTATCTCAATTGTACAGCTTCAGTAACCACAATCGAAGTGTCGCGAGTTCAATAACGGCCTAGGGCAGTTCATGACGGCCAAATCCGTGTGTCCTGTGAGAAAGCACTTACTTGCCATTCCCTATGTTTACTATATTCAGATAAAGTGGTACAACTGCCCTAAAAAAAACCCCAACGAACCAAATAACCATTCATTCATTTAAAAAGGGCGCGTGAACTTCTGGAATTGTTATTCGAGATGCAAGTATATCTACAACAACCTGATCAAACAGAAGGAAAAAATAATACTGGCAAGGCTGAGATCACAGGTAAGACTGTATATCTTTAATGATGATCGTGTTATTTCTGTTTTGCCAAAGCCAAGACTGACAATGTAAAGCTTTCCGTAATGATGAAATGATTAATTAGTTCATGTACGTTTTCTTTAGTTACATATACAATGTGTGAGATAAGACAATCACACACGTAGTCTCCAAGACTGACAATGTAAAGCTTTCCGTAATGATGAAATGGTTGATTAGTTCATGTACGTTTTCTTTAGTTACATATACAATGTGTGAGATAAGACAATCACACACGTAGTCTCTCTCTCTCTCTCTCTCTCTCTCTCCTACTTGTATTTATATAAATACAAGTTGGAATATGTATACCTTTCTAATGAAATTTTATACGGACCCCAATGCCGAAAACCATTCAACTAAAATCTCGTAAAGTCAGCTGGCAGAAAAAACAAACAAACAAAACAGATAAAATATATCCTAGGAAATATTAATGGTACACAGCAGATCTGTATGTTAGTTTTTAGTCTATAATAATATTTGTGTGTAAGCCCCAGTCTATAATAATAGAATCTGAATACAAGTCTCAGTCTATAATAACGGGATTTGTATGTAATTCTCAATCTATAATAATAACATTTATATGTGATTCCCATTCTATATTGATAAAGTTTGTATGGAAGTCCCAGTCTTTAATGATAGGATTTGTATCTAAGGCCCAGTCCGTAATGATCGAATTTGTATGTAAGCCCAGTCTATAATTAAAAAGTTTGTAGGTTAGTCTCAGTCTATGATGATAAGGTTGATATGTTAGTATTAACCTATGATGATTTATTTGTATAGAAGTCCCAATCAAGGATGACTAGATTTTTATGTAAGTTCCAATCAAGGATGACTAGATTTGTATGTAAGTCTCAATCAAGGATGACTAGATTTGTATGTAAGTTCCAATCAAGGATGGCTAGATTTGTATGTAAGTCCCAATCAAGGATGACTAGATTTGTATGTAAGCCCCAATCAAGGATGACTATATTTGTATGTAAGCCCCAGTCTATGATGCTAACATTTATACGCAAGTCCCAATCAATGAAGTTGGGGTTTCTTGTAGAGTCCAAGTCTATAATAATAATGTTTCTATGTTAATCCTCGTGTGTGATGATTAGATCTGTACGTAAGTCCAGTCTGTGACAATACGATTTGTATGTTAGTCCCAGTCTATGATAATACGATCTGTATGTTAGTCCCAGTCTATGATAATACGATCTGTATGTTAGTCCCAGTCTATGATAATACGATCTGTATGTTAGTCCCAGTCTGTGATGATAAAGTTTGAATGTTCATTCCAGTATATGATGATAAGTTGCTCATGTCTGTCCCAGTCTATGAAGGCTAGTTCTGTATGTTAGTCCCAGTCTATGATGACAAGAATTGTATGTAAGTCCCAGTCTATGATATCTAGTTCTGTATAATAGTCCCAGTCTATGATGACAAGAACTGTATGTTAGTCCCAGTCTATGATGTCTAGTTCTGTATATTGGTCCCAGTCTATGATGACAAGAACTGTATATTAGTCCCAGTCTATGATGTCGAGTTCTGTATATTGGTCCCAGTCTATTATGACAAGAACTGTATGTTAGTTCCAGTCTATCATGACTATTATGGACGTTAGTCCCAGCCCATAATGACTAGTTCTGCACGATAGGCCCAGTTAATGATGACTAGAACTGTATGTTAGTCCCAGCCTCTGATGACTAGAACTGTGTTAGTCCCATTCTATGATGACTTGAACTATCAGTTAGTCCCAATGTATGATGATAGGTTTCTATAGCAGTTTGTTGTAACATTTTGTGAATGTAAATCGCACATTTGCTTCGGGGATGGTGGAGCTTGTCAAAATGTCAAATGTACTGTATGCAACAAAATAAAAAACAACATTTTACAGAAAGACGGATTTTGAAGAGGAAAAAGTATCCACATTCATTAATTAACAGATAAGCCTATAACAGAAACATCATAGAAGATTTACAGACGTTGTAACGATGTAAAATTATATATGTTATTAGGTACAGTCTCTGACCCACGTGGCCTCGTATAAGCAAGCGATACATTTGGCCTATTTTATACCTCTTGACTTAAATGTAGCCGAAAACGTGTTTGGTAAACAAGCTAGGTGGTAGAATGGTCAGCTGGTTATTGAAATGTATGTTTGTTATCACCTAGCTAGGCCGAGATGTCAAGTTTGGTGTAAAATTCATCCCTAGGCTGTTGATTGAAAGGTATGTCTTTTGCCACATCACTAGGCCGAGATGTCAAGTTTGGTGTAAAATTCATCCCTAGGCTGTTGATTGAAAGGTATGTCTTTTGCCACATCACTAGGCCGAGATGTCAAGTTAGGTGTATAACTAATCCCAAGGCTAAGTTGAGAGCAATTGATCAGCTCGTTAAAGGCTATTTTTGAGAGTTGTCTTTCTTTATGATTACCTTGTCATAATATATCTCAGCAGCTTTGGTGACGGCTAATAGAGAGCAATAACAACTACTTTAAACGTTAACGGATATGAAGTTATGGCTTACTCCAGTCGCATGAAAGCACACCAGTTATACGTGAAATAGCTTGTTGTCATATGAATTTGTTTCGGCACCAGAGTAAGTTGCATCAATAAACACGGATGTATACCTTTTGTAGATGTATAGATGATACCTGTACATCAAGGCTTTTACCCCGAGCTCGTACCCAAGATAAATACCGTGCAATCACTATAAGATCGTGTACTCGAAGTATCAGATACAAGGCACATGGTCGCGTGTTAAAGGTACAAAGGCTACGATAATGATGTCACGATAATAATAATAATAATAATAATAATAATAATTGACAATAATAATCTATCTTAGCTTTAGAAGGACGTCATTTTTTTTTTGCATTGGAGACTAATATTTCATGTTGTGTTGATATAAGTGTATACGACATATAAAGACGCTACCTGGTACAATCAATATATTTGGAGTAGGTTTATACGGTTAAAAAAAACAAAAAAAAAATTTCATAGCCCTACATTCAACTTACATCTAATATATTTGTGTTTGTGTTCTCGTCTACCTGTTTTGTATGTGAGACATTTTGGCATTTCTTTCAGTTCCATTCTGTACAATATCAGTTAATACTTTGTCTAAATTTTCATGTAACGTTATTAAACCTCTTTGATTGAATCACCCAAGTTCAAAGTTCGAGTATCAACTCGCTTTTCCACAAATGTTCTGTTAGATAAATACACTATTTTATTTAATCTGCATTGTTGGTGGTACGATTTTCTTGCGATTTGAGTCAATGTTGTCTATTTTAACACGATTGAAGCCGGGTTGGATTTGATATAGAGGAAACACTTAATGCATGGATTAAATGTTTGTTTTATAATGCGTCTGAATAATGAATGACTCCGACACCTTACTCATGCCCATCAAGTCCAATAGTGGCAATGATGCGCACAAATTTCAACAATAGATATTAGAAAATAATATCTATTAAACATGGGACAAATCAATCAAGGAATTGCGACAAATAAACGCAAACGGTTCTGTATATGATCATCGTATGGAACAATCAGTAACTAAGATAATCATACGGAACTAAACACGGGTGTGGTTGATATGTGGAGCCATGGACACGATATAAGCAATATATGACATTCGCTGACAAGTATGATTGATACGTGGCTTAACAACCAGTATGATGGATGTATGATTAATATATGGTTCATCAACCAGTATAATGGATGTATATGTAATGTATGGTTCATCAACTAGTATGAAGGATGTATGATTATTATAAGGTTCATCAACCAGTATGATGGATGTATGATTAATACATGTATATGGTTCATCAACCAGTATGATGGATGTTGGCTGGTTTATGGTTCATCAACCAGTATGATGGATGTATAATCAATAGATTGTTCATCAACCATTAGAGCATGGTTCATCAACCAGTATAATTGATGAATGGTTAGTGTATGATTCATCGACCAGTATGATGGATGTGTGGCTAATGTATGGTTCATCAACCTGTATGATGGATGTATGGCTGATGTATGGTTCATCAACCGGCATGATGAATGTACGATAAATATATGGATCATCAACCAGTATAATGGGTGTATGATAAATATACGGTTCATCAACCAGTATGATGGATGTATGATTAATATGATCAACCAGTATGATGGATGTATGGCCAATATCAACCAGTATGACGGATGTATGGCTTATATATGGTTCATCAACCAGTATGACGGATGTATGGCTTATATATGGTTCATCAACCAGTATGATGGATGTACGGCTAATATCAACCAGTATGATGGATGTGTGGCTAATATCAACCAGTATGATGGATGTGTGGCTTATATATGGTTCATCAACCAGTATGATGGATGTACGGCTAATATCAACCAGTATGATGGATGTGTGGCTAATATCAACCAGTATGATGGATGTATGGCTAATATATGGTTCATCAACCAGTATGATGGATGTATGATTAATATGATAAACCTGATTGATGAGTGCATGAGTGATTCTCGCACATATCATGGCATGGAATTTGATTTTCACACATAAATTGCAATGAAATTAAAATGTCAATTTATTAAAATAAAACGAATAGTGTTATTTATCTCGTGGCGTCCGTTTGATAACACAAAATATTTCCGATTCCTCATCTCCCGACGAATGGTGAAGAAATGACTTCGCATGATCCGATTCTCAAAGCCGATTTCTTGAGAACCAACTTATCCCGCTGACCAAATGGTCCAGAACCTTAGGCTCCTTACATTGAATAAAGCGGGTCCGTTCTCCTGATCGTCATATCACACTAAGTTCAGAATTGGATTATTTATCGTCAACAGTTCATTAATTGACTGTTTTATTTTCATTATTCAGAACATTTGGGCAATTACCAATTAACAATTACCCTGATTTTGGTCACATTCACGACCAGAGAACTTGAGATAATCGGGTTTCTCACCGCCGGTACTGTGTGCGTGCAGCAGTGAATGAACTGATGTAACTGTTTTGTAATAGCTAAGGCTGCAACTATACATCCTATATGCGGAAACGTAGCTCATATTTATTTTATACAATTGTGTTTTAGTACACACAATTCTTTAGCAATATTTCGTAATGAATATTATTCCATTTGTTACTGTCATTAGGTATACATGTTAAAACTCACTATGATCCCAAAGATATCTCCAGTCATTGTATACACGACCTATACTATATACTTTTCACAGCACATGTATGTTACAGACACACCATGAACATTTGACATTTTTTCCACCTGCATCTCTGAAACCGAAACACAGTCTGTTATGGTTCCCTTCTGTAATTGCTTTTAATGGTCACCAACGTCGCATACAACATAGTTTCCATGACAATTATGTTTAGTTTTCAAAACCTCTAATAAAGACGGATAGGGACAATTAGTGTAATTTTATTGATTTGTTTATTGATTTGTTTGTTTTGTTTGGGTTTTTGTGGTTGTTTGGGACTTTTTCTTTTTCTTGTGTTTCTTTTTTAAGGGATGGTTATTTGTTTTTCTTTCTTTCTAAGGGAAACAATTAATCAGGCTTTTAGTTTCAGAATCAAGCGAACTGTAATGGACTCATTAGATAACCTTGTAGTTGTCTGGTTATTGCATCCTAACAATTTATCATTTTATTTGGTTATGAGCGCTGTGTGACTGTTACGTGGAGTGGTTTTAATGTTTGAGTTGTGTTAAAAATTCAATATCAGTACTTTTGTTTCTTCATTGTCATTCCATTTTGACTTTCTTTAAACACAGTTCGTAGTTGTAAGAACTAACAGGATTTAAATCATGCAGTATTCCATTCCTTTCAGTGATGGAAGTTAATACGATGTGTTGGAATTCATCAGAAATTTCGGAATACCCAATACTGAATTGTACTCTGCAAGTACCAATGTTATTTACCATTTCAAGCATCAGTTCCATGGCATTGATTGGAATTACCGGACTTATTTACCATTTCACGCATGAGTTCGATGTTATTGATTGGAATTACCGGGCTTTTTTACCATTTCAAGTATCAGTTCCATGTTATTGATTGGAAAATAGCTCTCTTGCATTGCATTGGATTTTCCGTTCATTTGCACAGGAAAAACATAGCGCAGACAAGAGTAAAAACATTGTTTTCTTCTCAACGTGCTTTTCTGCATGTTCTTCTGAGATTTTTTAATCTTTTCTTCTTCTGGTACGTTAACATTCATGGATTGTAATGAAATTCGTCTATTTGCTCAGCAAAATTCTGGATATGTAACGGAACAAATATACCAGTTGTTACTTCTGACAAAAATCAATTCTGCCTCCGAAGAACTCCAACTGGTAGAGCTATTTAAATACATGTCTCCAACGCTTCACTCTGTGTCTTGTTCTATACCTTTAAAATGTTCTATCTTCTTAATAAACATAGTTTTAATCTCTTTGATTTTGTAAAACGTTCTGAATGGACATACCGTTAGTGTATTTACATTGCGTTCCTTTTAACTAATTTCTTTGACAAAAAAGATACTCTTTGAATTCAGTAACAATCTCGTCAGATAAAAACTCGTGCGATGTCATGTATTCGACTGAAAGGTTGATAACAGCAACCAGAATAAACAGTATTACAACTGCTTCAGTATTCACTGTTGATGGTTGATCAATGAAAAACCCCAACTAATTTGTTGTTGTTGTTGTTGATGTTCTTGTTCTTGTTATGGCGTTTAATACTATTTTCAACACAGGACAGGCTATACATGAGGAAACTTTCTCACGTACCTGCACTGGCCGAGCCCGAGACTTGAACCCACGCAGAGGTGAGATGGCACTGATCCTTAACGGTGAGCTCTTTAGAGCACTAGGCCACATGCCCCCCCCCCCTTCTTTTGGAAAGGGCGACAGTAAAGGTAAGATGTTCTGGTGATATATGCTTTTGTTTTGTTCAACGTTGTATTATTTTTAACTGTAAAAGGTTATAAAACGGTCGCATAGATGCTCTATTACGGCATTTAGAAATATATATTTGATTTTGCATCTCTCTGTATGGTGTAAGCATGGAAACAGATAATTTCGAAACCAGTATTTTAAATTAAATAGACTTGTACAAACCAAAATTCAAAATGGGAAGAAGTATAGGAGGACGAAATTATTCCCCAGTAAATTTACAGTTCATACATGCAAGAGAAAGTGACATCAGTGAGTAATAGGTACACGATTTTATTAATACTGAATTTGGTCTATGTGATCAGATACATTTTTCAATATTGTACCCCTTATAGTTTAGCGAGGTAGACGCTGAGGGGTTTGTAACCCTGATCGACTAATTAGGTAAATACTGAAGCACTTGTTTCATATTGATTAACTAGGTAAATTCTTCTGGGTTTGTACGCACGGTGTACGTTCCGCAATCAGAAGGCGTGTGTCATTGAAGATTAATCTCTAATGGATTGATTAACAGTTCTCACCTGAGTCGGTAAACCGTCGGAAGAATCCTGAATCAATATAGCAGCAGAGAAGGTGAACAGACCATTTTGCTGGAGACCTTATTTACGAAAAATAAAGGTTCCTACGAAAATGAATACAAGGTCAATAACGCCAAATCGAAGGCTCTAACCGACCGAGAGTCTCTCTAAATTGGGTTAGCTCATTTTGTTACGTTATCTTTGACGTTTGTTTTCATTTTTTTATGCGTGTCATTTACTCGTCGGACACTCACTTTTGGCCGTTCACCTTCTCTGCTGCTGTAATGTCAACCGAAAATTTTATCGAGACCTATACGATACCTCGACCGAGGATCATGTAAATTTATCGTGATAAATCCGTGTAGGTTAGCTTGCGCTTTTGAAAAGAAATTTTTAAACTTAATTATGTTCATATCCCCTGAACACCAAGATTGATGAACATTTCGCAGAGTATGTGTATCAACTCCATTAAACAAAACTAAAATATTGCAGTTATCTCTGATCACCTTAGGTATTTGTGTATATCGTTCAGTAAAATAAATCACATCAGTATTTTTTTGTCTGCCTCGAGAAAATATCCGAGCTGGATTTGATTGTTTGTCCAGCATCACATCATCGTATACTACGAGATTATTAATAAATCCATCGACGTCATCTACAGATGTGGCTTCATCAATATCGGTGATAAAATTAATAATATCATTGCCGTCTTTATCCAGCAACTTTGCATTTTCATTAAAATCTTTAAGTACTTCATAACATCGTTGGTCATCTACAGATGGTGCCACTAAATATAACTTATCCCACTTGAGCCAACTCATTATCAGATTAAGCAGCAATTGCGTTTTACCAGACCCAGATGGGCCTATTATTATACACCTGATATAATTTGGTAGCGCTGGATGATGCTTGACTGGCTCTTGTTTTCGTGTCGCTGAGAAATCAATGATATCCATGTTGTACAAATATATAATAAATAATATGAGTTTATATTGTGTTCGATGCAGAGCACCCACTTCCACCAGTGGATTAACAACAATAATAACAAAAACTAGCAAGCGCGCACTTACAGGCAAGTGTGTGAAATGTGGTACAAGCAAATACAAATTTATTTCGTCTCTTATAAAGACAGGTGGTGATATCGCTTCTTCACTGGGAAAATTACCAGGAGCTCCATGGGATAAATACCCTGGTGAGAAACATCTGCCTAGCTATAATTATTGTGGTCCTGGAACTCGAACTGATATTCGACTTGACGAACAAGATCAACCAAGACTTGGAGAATATCCAATAAATGTGATTGATCAAGCATGCCATGTTCATGATGTTGTGTATAAAAATAAAGATTTACAACAGTGTCACATCGCTGACGTGAAGTGGATTCACTCGTTAAATTTCATAAAAAATAAATCTCTCAGGAAACAACTTGCTAGCTTCCTAGTAAAATCTGCGATGAAAGGTAAACTAGTGATAGGGGCTGGTAATTAATCAACTGATTATTATCATAATAATGGAATCGGTTTATTATAGTCCAAGGGGATATTGGAGAGGTAGAGCAGCGATTGGTAAACTTGCTGATGCAGCAGGTGTCTCACGTTCTGTTGCTGCAAATTGGTTAGCACGACAGGCAATATGGCAAATTTATCTACCACCACCTAAAAAATTCAGTACGCACATTTTGATGTCAGCACTCCTAATGAAGTTCATCATGCAGATATTTTGTTTTTACCTCACGATACTATTAAAACTGGTAGACGTAAATCACGCACATACAAATATGCGTTAACTGTCGTTCACGTTGCAAGTAGATATAAAGAAGCAAAACCACTATCAGCAAAAACAGCAACTGAAGTTGCATCTGCTTTGAACAAATTTATCAACGAGGACCATTACGATGGCCACAGTTGCTACAAGTTGATCCTGGCAAAGAATTTCTTGGTGCAGTATCATCTCTGATGAAAAAAACATAATGTCAAAATCAGACGAGGACATACCGCAATTCATCGTGATCAGGCAATTGTCGAACGATTTAATCGAACACTTGCTGAGCGGTTATTTGGATATCACTATGCAAAGGAAATAGTTCAGAAAGACAAGAGATCTCGTGAATGGGTTACAAGACTACCAATTGTGATAGCTGCGTTAAATAATGAAATTACTCGTGCAACTTCTATGAAGCCTGCCAATGCGATCACAAAGAAGTATATGCCAATACAAGGACATGACTCTTCCTCAAAACAACCAGTACTAGGTAATGTGACTGTAATCTGGTGAACTTGAAGGGGGTAAATAAAGAGCAACTGATCCTATTTGGAGTGTGACCACACATAAAATTTCCAGCGTGGTAAGATCCACGGGTAGACCTGCAATCTACAGACTAGATTCAACTGCTCCTCAACGTCGATTTGTATGTGAACAATTACAACTAATTCCTGAAGACACACAGTTACCACAGCCTTCATTTTTTTAAACTGGTTCCTCGACGTCGATTGCATTCTAGACAGGTCAGCATTACATTTTCGCGTGTGTGACCAAGACTACTATTAATTCTATCCACGGTAAACATTCTTGGACTATTATTCGAATACTACCACAATATTATTGTGTTACAGCTCGCACAATGATTATTCTGTAGTTGTTTCAGTCTCATAATAAATACAGCGTCAAGATCAAAGTCTCGTTTATTTTTTTTTTTCACATTCTTTATAACCAAATACTTTTTTCTTGATCACGACGAAGTCGATATTAACTACATCATCGCCATTACTAACAGTTTGATTATTGTCTACAATAACCCTCCGCAGCTGAGTTAATTTTCTAACTCGAGACACTGCGAGATAAACTAAATTTGACCACTTGATTCTATCATCGATAATCCAAATATTTGTATGAGAAATAGTTAATCCCTGTGACGAGTGAATTGTTATAGCGTATCCTAGTGTCCATCGAGTTTTGTCCATCGTTAACACGCTCTCAACAGCACTGACAGGAACTTAAACAATATCATTTAGTACAAGATTTTTTTTTTCATCAGTTCCAGGAATCTCAACTTCAATATTCTGTCGTCGCGTATCTGCTGGACGATAACACAATGGTACAGGTAGATTTGAAAATTTTTCTTTATGTAACAGAAATAATTGTTGTTGAAGTGTATCACGAACTATCTTTCTACCTGAAACTATCAAATCAGCAGGCCTCCATAAATTCCAAATATCATTTATATGTGTTTCTGGAATTACTTCACGCTTTATTTCATACTGAATCTTGTCTGGTTGTAGTCTGATTAATCTCTTAAACTCTTTCAGCGGTTCATCAATAGCTATATGATCATCAGTTATTTCTTCGTAATAATCTACAATTGTTTTTAACCACTCATGTGGAGACTGCTCAACAAAAGGCGGCGGTTGACCATGATCACCACATATCATCACAGCAGTATTCTTTGTCAATAACCAATCAAGAAACATTTTTAATACTTCCAACGATACCGTGCATATTTCATCCCAGATAATAATTTTAGGAATGTATTTCTCACCCATTCGTTCAGGAGTCCATGCGTCTACGCACCATCTAAAGAAACCATGATAAGTTTGAGATTTTACTCGTCGTTCGTTCATTTCTCTGGCGAGTCCGTGTGTGGGTGTCAAAACAATCATATCTGAACAGTTGTTCAGAAATAATTCAATCGCATACGTTGTTTTACCAGAACCTCCAGGACCATTGAGATAAACAGTCTTATGTCTGGCCACATGACTATATACGGATGGGGCAGACGATTTTGATACTTGATTGCTATTATTGTAGTATGTCCCCTTAATTTCAACGTCGGCAAATTCAGAATAACTAAACATATTTTCTTGTTTTATTCTCCATGATCCTCATTCACCAGCGCCAAGTAATTTATCTAGCAAATCCAAATATTTTTTACTTATATAAAATGAAACTGTGGCAACTCTAACTGCGGTATTAGGAAATCTGTTTATCATCGATAATAAGTTTATCGAAACGTATGCGAGCATCGAAGATCTCAAATGAGTAAACTATGGTTACTCACCATCAATATAGTCCACAATTGTACCTAATTTAGTTCCGTCTGATAAACAAGCATTACTTCGACTTATTAATGTGTTTCTCTCCGTTGTATCAGCAATTATAAAATTGAGTTCGGCATCGTCCATAATTAATCCTGTACACGTTCATGATCAAATGAACTACCCTGAGTAAACTTACCGATTATTTTTCTGCCGAGATCCTTTGCAAGTTTATTTTCATATTCAATTTCATCGGGATTATGGGTAATTATTTCATTGGGTTTTGGTAAACAGATTTGTTTTTGTGAATGATACGATATTATCGCTTCACTTACAGCTAACGATATCAATATTTTTACATCAAGCATGTATCCAAAAAAAACTATTGGAGCCCAATATTTTTTCTGAGAAATGACGGCCAAACCAAGCATAAGTAATCCAATGGAGATTTTCCGTAAACGAAAACGTCTATATACAGGTGAATCCGATCAAATCAAAATTTGGCAGGGGTCCATTTATCGCAACTCTGGTCATCTCGTGTGTTGGATGTCCAAATCTCTTAAAGTATTCAGAACACTCTCCGTATCCAAGAAAACGTCCAGGATAACATGCTACCATATCAACCGAGATAACATCCTTATAATCGTATTTAGTATTCCACAATCCGCCGTGTCCGTATTGGATGCAGCTGCGTTGAATATCTTCATGAAATTCCAATCGTGTCGGTTTCCATGAATTTGTCTCCTGAGCAAAGTAAGCAGCAACTGATGGAACGGTAAAACAATTATTCAGTAATTATTCAGCATTATTAATATATTTCAAAGCAAGATTTTTCATTTTCTCGTGGAGAGATTCTGCACAGTAAATGTCTCCATTAGGCCGTACAAACTGATCATAGTTCACAGATTCTGAACGTTGAAATAAACAAACGGACACAGGGTCACTCTTACTGATATTTCTGATAAAATCAAATATATAATCACTATAAAATTTAACTGTTCTTTCTCGTGGAAATATTGATATTGCCGAAGTCCATGCATGTGCGTTATGATCAATAATTCTATCGGAGCTCCTCTTAATTCATATTTTGATTTGTATAAAATTTCTCCGGTTAACGTCTTCACTATTATTGGGAATTTCAATTGTTTTCCCAGCTCAGCAACGTCGCTGATAGACGCTCCGGTATCTTTAATTGTTTCTGCCCACTTATTTATTTTTTTACGTCTTAAATACGTTAAACCGTTTCCAAGTATCGCGTTTGTAAAGTATTATGTAACTCGCTCAGCTGCACAATTTAAGCGAGAAAATTTCACCGGTTTGAGATCATCAACACTAGGTGTATCATTTAGCGGATATATACCATGAACAACTGCAGTCACAGGATATTCTCGTTCATAACATGGTTTTTCAATGCCAGTCAACGCTCCTGGCTTGGAATTTTTATTTAACGTGACAATATTTCCGGTGTGTCCTGTCAGGCGGACAGGGTCACGTTTGTCACGGATAATCCAGGTGTTGTCGTCTGTCTTCACAATAAATTTTATTTGATTATAGTATCTTTGATTGTCGATATAATTAATAATCCTTGCTGCTCGCTTGTCATTCATTCTAGTATCGATAATATCAATAATTCTGAATGTTGACCACACATGAGCTGCTCCATCGTTGCGAAATTCCTTCTTGGCTTCACGGATACGAACAGTTATATCCCTATTTGTTAAAGCCAGATCTTGCATCGAAAGACTAAATTTAGGTTTCGACAGTTTGTCAAAATCGAATCTAGCTTTAGAAGGCTTAATTGCGGATAATCTCTCAAACTCCTCCATATTATAATTAAGACAAATATATATTTAAATTGAAGTTTAATTATATATATATATATATATATATATATATATATATATATATATATATATATATATATATTGTAACAAAACTTGCGTAAATGAATTCTGCGGATGTCATATGCAAAGAGTTCGCAGAGAGAGTCTAGGACCAAAACAGTGCTTGAAGTGTGGTGTTAGAGTCAGAAGAGAAACTCAGTTGTGCGTGCAATGAGGTGGTAAAAAATACAGAGATCTGAAACGATAATATGATAAATAAATAGCGTCGGCAACAGTATAAAAACCGCCGAGGACTATCTCGCCAGATTTTCAAAATAATGATTTAGACAAATAATATTATTACATAAATGAAACAAAATGAATTTGTGAAACATCCCATGATCAACAATTATGAGTCATCTCGTGATGGTGTAATTAGGAACTGTCCACTACAAAAACCAGTCTGTAATGTCACTAATTCTGATCATCTCAGTTTCCCTGCTGGGAATAAACTGTATTACTCACATAGACTCGTGTACGAATTTTTTCATGGAATAATTGAAAAAGGTTAAGTGATCGATCACATCAATGGCAGAAAACTTGATAACTCTTTGTGTAATTTGCGAGCTATTACACAAAGTCAGAAGTGCAAACTCGCTGAAACTGGTATGCACGAAATGGTTGCAAGGAGGGTTATTAAGTCTGTAAATGTAGAGACAGGCGAAGAAATGATATTTCCTTCGATGAATGCAGCTGCCAAATATTTTGACATTGTCCCGCCTTCAGTAAAATATGTTGCATGTAATATAACCAAATCGGAATTTTCGAAGAAATTTGAACAAAAAATCGCGTTTCAGTATTACACACATGAAGAGAGAAAACACCATCAAGTAAATTTCTCTTAGGTAGTGTTGTCCCGCTTGTTATTGCGTAATATGACTTTTGGTGTCGTATTCAGTACTTTAACTGCAATTAGCTGGAGTGCAAATTCGTAGAAGGAGTAATTACTTACTTTGAGGCCTCTATTATGTTGAAATCATCCTAATCATATATAATTATATTGTTATGGACAATTTCAACATCGGAATATCTCACATAGAGGGTTTATTTGTTTATTTTATCTTCCTCTTGCGTGTAATTCCAGGAAAGTCATTTTTAGATCTCTCAGGCATACAATAGATCTGCATGTACACCCAATAGTTTGCTCGTGCACCGCTCAGTAGATATACATTTTGTTGTTTACAGTAAATTGGTGAATTCCCAATGACATCCTGCAAAAATATATGTTGAGATCATTAAATGCAGGTATTTTATAAAATGTTTCAGAAATTGAAATAAATCTACGCTACACAGTTAAGATTTATTCAGTATACTGATTGCGTGTAGGTTGCCTGCTTATCCAGCATAGGTAACTTTATAATAATTTCTGAAGTATATATTTGTAAGAATGAGTCCGTGGCGCAGTGTTAGAATGTTGGATTCTTATACTGATTCCTGGGGTTCTATCCCCTTGACTGACGTATCGTCGATGGTGGCGGTACGATGCCAATTTTTCTTATAAGTGGGGGGGGGGGCTCCAAGCCCCAAAGAGATTTCATGTACACCTCCTCACCACGTCAAACAACGTAGTGAGTGCGTTTTGCACTCTCCCCGGGGTTTGATATGGGGGGTTGTACATGAATTTGAAAGGTCTAGACAATCCTCTGAATCTCTAATATTTCATTTCGTTTAACGATTCGCTGGGCCTGTGCAAGAATTTGTGGAGCTTCCAAAAATAAAAAGTAGCGTATGTGAGCTCTCAACCTCATTTGAATGGTACCCCACAGAGGGACATTCAGAAAGAATGTCAGCCAAAAAGAAAAGCTTCGTGGGGTTAAAAATTTTGTTTCACTCGCACTCGCACGCGCGATAGAGAAAATTAGATCAGAATTATCTCACGTATACGAAACAAAAAGAATTGTGAATGCTCGTATACGACAGTTGAGAGAGATTATGTCTGATTATTATGAAACGATCCGTAATGAAAGCGATGTCACCAGTGACTGTAGTGACAACGAAACTAACGCTGTCACCGTGACTGTGCTACCAGCTAAACAAAGTGAAAGCGCTGTCACCAGTGACTGTGGTAACAGCTAAACAAAATGAAAGTGACTTTGTCGAAGTCAAGAGGAGATAATTCATTTCTGACTATAGTAAATATTTTTACTCTGATAATAATATTTATTCATGTTATAATATTTATTCTGAATCAGATTCAGATTAATTCCGATTATAATATTTATTCTGATAATAATATTTATTTTTGTTCTGATAATAATATTTATTCAGATTAATTCCGATTATAGTAATTATTCAGATTCAGATTTATTCTGATAATAATATTTACTCAGAATCAGATTAATTCTGATTATAATATTTATTCTGATGATAATATTTATTTTTATTCTGATACTAATATTTACGCAGAATCAGATTATAATAAAATTTTTCAGAATCAGATTATAATAATATTTATTTTTATTCTGATAATAATATTTATTTTTACTCTGATAATAATATTTACTCAGAATCAGATTATAATATTTATTCAGAATCAGATTATAATGATATTTTTTTTTATTCTGATAATAATATTTATTCAAAATCAGATTAATTTTGATTATAATATTTATTCTGATAATAATATTTATTTTTAGTCTGAATCAGATTATAATATTTTATTCTTAATCCGATTATATTTATTCTGAATCAGATTATATACTTATTCTGAATCAGATTAAATTTGTTCAGATAATTTATTTGACCATTTTTTTCCTTGTGTTCTAAGATCTCATATACAGATTAATATTTAATGATTCTTCTCTTAACTCCAACAAGTGTCCAGTTTGGTCGGTAAGTTTGAAATGTTTCCTTGATAATAGCGGATTATGTACACGCAGATAAACAGGATTTATCGGCTCAGATACAATCAAATATCCTGTATATAAAATGTATCCTTGATTGGATTTGTCAAGGTCTACTTGATAGCTGCCATCAATGACGTCACATACTAGATTAACTGCGATCGTTGATGTAATATTTACAATACCAGGTGAAACATGGCGGCCGCCCCGTACGGATCATTATTATGCCTGAGTATACCTGGCGGTGGAGATATTTTTCTCCATGCCTCCATAACTTTTGGAAAATTATTATCGATAAAGTCGCCAATTTCCCGTCCTGTCTCGATCTGAGGATCAGATAAAAGATTGTGTTCATCGTCTAAATTAATTAATCTTCCGCAATATTTCAAATACAGATCTCGTAATTCAGCATCGGCTTTTATATTTTTAAGAATAATTTTGTTAACATATATTAGGTCTGAACTGACCTTTCTCAGATGCTGAATATTTTCAATAATTTGTTGTTTTATATCATCGCTGTAATGTTGTGTTATACTGGAAAACAGATATTATATGTTGATGTGTGTTCGAGTGTATTCAGATGCGAATTCGTCGGTGTATGATTTAATAAACGCTGTGTTGACAATATTTTCTGTATCCTCAAGTTTGAATAAATAAATTCCTAAATCAGGAATCTTTTCATTGTCGCTAATGAAATAAGCTCTATCAAGCTGATACATAAGCGACCTCGTCGATATTCTGGCAGCTTTATAAATATTCGTTTTGTTGTAAACAAAATTCATCTTTGGTCGGTTCTGGTGGTCCTTGATAAATCGGTGGAGGTTATGGCCATCCTAACACAGATCTGATCGATGACTGATATATATCGACGGCGAAGTCGATAGAATTTATTTCAATTTTGGCTGATAATGTTGGTTCGTGAACAGTGATAGCTATCTTGGATTCTTTTCTTGTGATAGATTTGATTCTGCGCTTTAATTCATCGTTGATCTGTTTTATTTGATAACTGCCCGTAGGTATGCTTACAATTTGCCAATCGGGAGTTCCATCAGGTTGATTTTTATTTGCAAATACTAATGAGTTGTTTCGTTGTAATGCACCGAATGATTTCGGCCTGATATTTGGCCAACTATAATAAACTCGTAATTGTGCTAGCGCCATTTCTTTGGTTGGAATCGCAGTTGGAAAAACCACGCTGAACTCAATATTGGTTGAACTTGCTGATATCATTGTGGTTTTTGGTGGTGCTGTATTAGTGACGATCTGTTGTAGTAGTTCTTGCGATGACGACATTATTATTTTAAATCAGGATTTTAAATCAAGATTTTTTCTGGTTCTCCATCTACTAATGCCTCGTTGTAAATCTTAATTATTTCTGTGAACTCGTTATCTGATATTATTCCATCACTGAGATACGACGAAATCAACGATGATAGTTTAGAGTATGCTAACATCCCCGCGTACAGTTTTATTGTGTACTAGTGTAATTTTGCGTTTGTGCACGTCGATATATTTTTTGCGATGATATTACGAATTCCAGTAATTGTTGTTGCAGCTGAAACACAAATTGTTACAACTGCCAGCGATGTCATTGTTGCTGCTGTTAGCAATACACCAGTTCCAGCGATGATAGCGGACGCTGAATACACAACTACGTCAACGACAACTACACGTCTGCGATATTTTGTTACTTCTACTGTGTATTCGTCAACGATATTTTTCAGTTTGGTTTGCCACTCACACACCTGATTGTATCTCTGTTGGTTAGCGTCGATCATTATTATATTAAGTAGGTGGCAGTTTAGCGACTAATTCAAGACACCAATAGTACAACAAGCCTAATTTTTTTTTCTTCGGGCTCCACCACAAATGTTTCCTCATGGTTTTGCTCCAGTACTACTAACACAGATCCAGAAGATCCAGTTAGTGGATAACGCCGTGAAACTGTGGTAGATATTGTAAATGTTGTAGCGCCGAGTACTGAGAACTTGTATATGCCGGTAACCTCAATGAGATGTTTAATGGATTTATTGAGTGTTGTAAATAATGCTGATCCAGACGCGGCTGTGTATACTGCACCGTCGGTAATTTTTTATGTTAACGAGTTTAATATCAATAACCGCTGGACTTCCAAAAAATTCATTAATAGCTCTGTTTACTACGAAAATTTAGAAAAGTTTGTACATGAGTAGAAAATTTAGACCTAAATGTTTTTATTCCATCGTTGATTGTCGACAACGACGACATCGTCGGGATGTTGCTATCATCGACTTATTTCTTCGTTGCAGCGTCTGTATCTGCGGCTGGGTCTCCAAGGTCTGTAATTTTATTTTGATCCATATTAAAATTGCTAGTCATTGTATCGTCAGAGGTTAACAAACGTTCATTAATCTCATTCCTGATGTCGTCTACGTATCTTTTTGTTGCTACAACATCTGATATTGATTCTTTTACATTAATAACTGCGTTGTTATTCATGTTGAGAATACCAGTCATTTTTTAATCGCCGATTTTTCTTATTCACTTATATTATCTCGTATCGACGATGGAGTAACAGTACTGGGGATGATTTTACCATCATTGTTGTATACAGATATGACACCTTCTTTTACTCCTTGAACTTTAACAATAATATCGTTGATGGAAATATTACTCGTCATTAATTTTCCTTTACGGTTTTGAAATACTACAAGTTCGTTTGGTTCAATATTTGTAAGATTTAAGAGGTCAGATAATTCATCATTTATTTGTTTTGTTACTTGCTCGAATTAATCTTCACCGATTGTTTGTTGTTTGCGCTGAGATGATCTTCCGTAAATATCAACCATTATATTTTAATGCCTGTTTAAAACGCTGGTGGACGACTGTGTCGTCTGGTGGTATACTCGTGCACGACCTTATGAGGTGGTTTTGTTGACGATGATACAGCGTCGAGTACGGCGAGTACTTCACGTCCACATATTAGCGGATCGGTTATTGTCTGTGTTGGTAATGTTGAATACCATACTGGCATATCACCAGCTAAATTACTATATCGTAAAAACTCTTTTGGTGGCGCCAGCCCATACGAATCGAAATAAACAATTCCACGTTGATCAATCGCGTATGCAACCTAATGAGTACCTGGAACAGAACTTCCATCGAGAATTATGATACCAGTTTCAACGGTTTGTGCGGTAAATGATCACGCATAAAAACACCTCTGAAGTTTTTGATGTTTAATCGCGCAACAGCGTCAAGTGAATAAAACAATTGGACATAGGAAGAACCGACGAAGTGTCCCGGGAAGTCTTAAACTCTTTCTGTACCTTTCTTTCCTGGCAGTCTTAGACCCTTTCCTTTTTTGGAAGTTTTTATTCCTTGTCCTGTTGCTTTCTTTAATGCCATTCCAGAAGCAGTTCCAACAGCACCAAGTGCAGCTGCTTTTGCAACAGCTGGGGCTTCAGCGGCTATCAACGCTGGTATAGCTGCGAGAAGTGGAAATATACCACCCGTCTTAGCGATGTCTTTAATGGCATCCGCAGAAAGATTAAGTCGTATACCGGTCTTTGATAGTTTGGCTTCATTGAAGTGCCTGAGTTGACGTTCTGTTAGTGATAGTTTATTCGGACCATCTGCAATCTGTTCTTTTTTACTGATATATTTATTCCACAGCTCTCTTTTGATACTGATTGTATTTTTTTAATCTGATCAGGAATCAGACTGACACTAACTTGATCATATGACATTATAATATTATAAGCGATCTAATTACATGTTTTCTACTGGGGCATCAATGACTCTCATTCGTCCATCAACTCCTTCATGTAGCATTGTTTTATCGCTGAGTATAAAAGCTATTGATCTATAACCACCAGCGAGTAGTCGAGCTACACGAGCTCGAAAGTGTATATCAACGACAGATTGTCTGAGCAAATACAAGTGTTCCAGTGAGAAATAATAAATCGGATACAGCGTTGTAAAATCCCGCTGAGATATCTGAAAACCAGAATCAACATTCTGATCACGCCCCGTGAATGTCATAAGCCGATAATAAGCAAATGCGACATGATTATTCTCAAAATTCTGCAACACTTCTTCAGAAGGTTCTTGATGTCCATTTATCCTCAAAGAAACTTCACTAACTCCAAGCGTATAAACCTCCATTGGATTTCGTTCCTGAAAATCTAGTCTGGCATTTTCCTGAAACGCGATGAATATATATCGTGATGCTGACACTCCCTGCTGTGATGCTCTCTGCCACGTAAATAAAATAGCAGCATTACTTTGAATACTGTCTGTGGTCATCGTCAACCATGACAATGTTGATTTACCACCTTGATTCATGACAGAGAGTAACCGTTGTTCTTCGGCAAGTGATGGAGCATCCACAACGAAAGTTTTGTTAGTATCACTTTACCTGCAGTAACGGCAGCATCACGTCATATGGCATCATTGTCGGTGGCTTTTCTAACAAGTACCACTGTGTGTTTAGCGCCAAATATAACTTTTCTAACATTTCTGCAGAATCCAAACATATGTGACAGTGGAATCACACATGAAAATTCTTCATCGCCGTTTAACATTGTTCGACGTGATGCGAATCCCATGTTCAAGTTTTCATTCATTGATGCAACTTCAGTTCGAGCTGCATTTAGTGTCACGTTTCTACTTTCTGGATGATCATTTGTATCCTTTGCAAACATCATTGATGGACCAGCTGATCTCGAGTAATCACCACTATATCTTGCAAGGAAAAGTATCGTCGTGGCAACGTCAACGTTTCCCAGGCATGATTCAGTATCCTTTCCGTCAATGATGTATGTGGCACTGTTAAATAATGCCATGACGTCATTATTAACAAAACCAACTCGATCACCAATTACGTATGCTGTATCATCTGCTTTTAAAAGTCTACCTTCGATCTCAGTGAATGCCTCAGCGGGCAAGAAATATCTGCTTGAATCGTGAACGTGTAGTTCGATTCTTCCTCGTGCGTTAGGTACACGTGCGTCATAAGTATAAACTAATAATCGCGCACAGACTCATCTTTGAGTAATGGTGCGTCCATATCGAATGCTGGATCAGATCCACGTTTGAACATTTTTTATTATATTTGTTATCGTCTATTACGAAGCCCACTTCCCGCTATCAGACTAGCAGTTATAGTTTTTCTTTTTCACCATCCAACTCTGCTAATTTGTTATTTGCAGCTTGATTTATTATTTTACTAACATTTGCAGGCATCACTTCAGTGCTGGGCAATTTTACTGATTGCGGTTTTCGTCGTATTAATCGTGCTAGTCTATCCTTGACTGCTGAGAATGCTTTGCTAGCAACATCACCAATACCTTTTTCACGAACAACGTCAATGGCTTTCATCCCCAGTTCCTTTGCAATCGGTATTGCTTTTGGGACTAACCTTCTGAATAGACCCTGAACAACATCATCGAGTCCATCACAGTAGATCGCTTTATACGTAGGTAATCGCGAATTTATCACCCTGACCATTACAGGTCCACGTTGAGCATTATGTATGATCATCTTATTTTAGTCATTGTATCTAATTGCATACCTTTAATCACTGCGGTAATAATCATCAACGATTTCATCGATGAGGAACCGATAAACATTAAAATCCATGATACCAACTGTAAATAATCTCTGACAAATCGATGTTATCTCATTGATGATTTCTAGGGAATTATTACCGGCTCGTTTTCCTCAGATGAGGATTTCTAGTCTATCAACATCGGCAAGGACGTTCTCGGGACATGGAGTAATAAGGCCACTTCCTCGACTAGCAATACCACTTCCAGTTGCACCAGGGACATCCTGGTATTGTACATCACTTGTTATTGGACTAATTATCTTTTGTGGTTGTGATTGTTGTCATGGTTGTTTCCGTTGTGGTTGTTGCCGTTTTTGTTGTTGTCATTTTTGTTGTTGTTGTTGGTGTCGTTTTTGTTCTTCTTATCGTTGTTCTATTTGCTGTCGTATTTTTTGTTGTTGTTGTGTTGTTAGTTATTTGCATGCAATATATCTATCTAATTCAACGGCAAACTCCATATATCTTGTATCATTATTCCTAGCTTGATCAACTCCGTTGTGTATGCGATATATCCATTTGTACCAGTCTTTACGGCTTACAAGACGATCATAGTACTCGGGTTTCAGAAATTGTTCTTTCATGTCAAAACTTTTAACGGCTTTCACAGCTAAATATTTTATGTTTTTGACATTCCTGATATCAGTAATACTATCTTCGGTAAATTTATCAATCAGCGCAATTCCTTCTCTTGCTTGTTCTGGTTCTGGTTCTGGTGTACGATCCTTTATATCACCTATTTCAGCATGAGCTTGGTCAATACCTTCAAGTATTTATTGCATTGGTTGAGAAGCAGGTATTTCTCCTAGAAGTTCTGTTAGAATCTCTCTTGTTTTCTTAGTTCTCTCTGTTATTTTTCCAGTTGCTTTAGCGGTTTTGCTCTAACGTGGGAAGAAGACCTTTGGTAGCCTTTGTAACAGATTAAAATAACTGTTTTGCACCCTCTGCAAATTCAGCCTTAGACTCCTGACGTTCTTGTAGTTGTTGCTTGACAGAATCACGGACGGGTAGATATTTTTTAATTGCCTCTAGTCGCTGTCGAGCTAGTTTAGTTAGGTGAGATTCCATTATTGATATAATAATGATTATACACTACAGCAGCAGGGAGGTGACAACCAAGAGTGAGTGTCCGGGTAGGTAAACGAACACGCGTACAAAAATGAAAACACAAGCCTCAAAAATAAAATAACAAAATGAGCTAACCAAATTAGAGAAATCTCGGTCGGTTAGAGGCTCTGGTTTGACATTATAGACCTTGTATTTTCAGCCTTTGTAGGAACCTTATTTTTCGCGAACGGACCATTCTAAAAACGTGGTCTGTTCACCCTCCCTGCTGCTAATATGCAATGAGGTACGGGGAACTAGTCCATAAAACTCTTTGTTTAGGGTCAACAAGTTCACCCAGATGATTCACTGAAAACTATGACCATCAAAAGAGATATACATCAACGTCAGACACATGGACCATCCTATCAACATATGGGTTTCTTGTGGAACAAATAATCCAGGTTTTTTGGCTGATTAAGATCGTGCTGAACTTTTAATTTTTTTATTTTAAATCAGGATTTACTGTTGATAGAATCGGTATTCCTGAATATATTCGTCACGAACGGATTCATCGCAAGTGACGGAGATATAGGTCAATTCACGTTCAAATACATCAGGTATTGGATATGTTGTGTCATTCACGTGTAAAATGCATCAGGTGTTGGATATGTTGTGTCATTAGTTCAAGCCCTCAGTTCCGGATTACCAAATAGGCAGAGTAGGCACCTGCCTATGGGCCCCACGCCTTTTAGGGGCCCCGCGACAACTGATCAAAATAATATTGAACTGACTTGATCTTGACATATTAGGAGATAATTTACGGGGGGGGGGGGAACCGAGATTTCGACTGCCTAGGGGCCTCCGCAGGGTTTAAGCCGGCACTGCAATCCCTTAAACATATCTCAGATTTCACAGTTTATTAACTTGAACCATTATTAACTGACGTATATTCAGGGGAAGTAGCTCTTTTAAATTTAGCAAAATTATTTGCATCCGTTGTTTTCCTTCATACAAACCTAATATTGAATGCTTTCGCCCGATCTATGGTAGACTATGGATCAGAGATATCGAATTTCCACCCAGGAACTATGGGTCAGAGATGTGGGGTTTCCACCCAGGAACTATGTGTCAGAGATGTGGGGTTTCCACCCAGGAACTATGTGTCAGAGATGTGGGATCTCCACCCAGGAACTATGAGTCAGAGATGTGGGGTTTCCACCCAGGAACTATGAGTCAGAGATGTGGGGTTTCCACCCAGGAACTATGGGTCAGAGATGTGGGGTTTCCACCCAGGAACTATGTGTCAGAGATGTGGGGTTTCCACCCAGGAACTATGTGTCAGAGATGTGGGATCTCCACCCAGGAACTATGAGTCAGAGATGTGGGGTTTCCACCCAGGAACTATGAGTCAGAGATGTGGGGTTTCCACCCAGGAACTATGGGTCAGAGATGTGGGGTTTCCACCCAGGAACTATGTGTCAGAGATGTGGGGTTTCCACCCAGGAACTATGTGTCAGAGATGTGGGGTTTCCACCCAGGAACTATGTGTCAGAGATGTGGGATCTCCACCCAGGAACTATGGGTCAGAGAATCATTCATATGGGGATTCCACGCAGGAAAAGGTGTTAAACAAATTAATGCAAAATTGTATAGACGTAGTGGTTGTATACTGTTTTAGAAATCGAAGCTGATAGCGGTAACTCTTATACCGGAAAAATGGGGGCATTTCCTTTTAAATCTCTGTTAGATAATCAAGACTTTCCTTAGTGTTACGACACTGCAGTTTAATTACTTGTGTGTTAAAATTTGAGTTCTTTTTATTCCATTTTTGTATCATTGTATATTATTATGATGATGATTATGTTCACGGGATCTGATATTTTTGAAAGAAACATCGTGTTTATTTAGAACGTAAATATGACTCTCGGCTTGCGTAAGCATTATTTTAGATTGCCGACTGGATAAACAACCGGCGTAAATGATTGGTTGTGGCCAAGGTCATTTCTAAGCATATATGATTTCATCCTGTACTGCGATTGTTAGATGATGAAATAACCACGCGTTCTTCGTGCGTGTGCATGAAATGACTTCTTAGTTCGGGATTATAAACATTTAGGTCCCTGTGAAATAGTCAGAGTTGTTCTTATATCTTGAGAAGAAGGTATTATTTTTCTTGTGCTGGAAAGAGTTTATTTTTCTTTACATCTTTAGAGCTCAAGATGTGTCTTGTTATAGATGACAGCTATAGGAATTCATCTACTTTTGAAATAATAATTTATTTTTCCCTGGAGAACTACACAAGTGGTTTAGGACAAAGACATTGAGTGAAATTCGTTCTAAATTGGAATAGTACAGTACAAATTTTGGTTCAACGTGAAATTCTGGACATTTGTGTAAAGACTTCACCTGACGTCATCGTCCTCCATCTTGGAACGTCATCAAGATTCGAACCTGGATTCAGTTAAAATTATTTAGTGAAAGGACGTATATATTTTGACAATTCTATGATAAATGATTGGATTTTCTTCACAAACCGTAAGTCCTATTTCATACTTTCACCTTTTCACCGTGTTTTCTAGGGAAATAAATTATATTTGTTAAAACTTACAAAATTTGTTGTCTTCACTCTTTCCTTTTGTTACTTTTGAACGAGCCGATACGTAACACTTAGTGATCGTGTATTTGATCAGATTAAGCAAAAATAGAAATCCTATGTGACAGTATCACCAAACTAGAATAGTATCCTTGTATTCAAATATATTTATCATTTGAAGAGTCGTGGCTGTGTTCAGAGCTTTAGGGTAGTATCACGTGACCTGTATAAAGAACTGGTCGTTATAAGGGAGTACAAGGAAATGTGTACGAAGTGAAATAAGAGCTATGGAAAGTGATGATCGCGATTTGCTTCTTTGTTTATTTTATAAAGAGGATATTCTTTATCATGATATTCTTGTTCAAACATTGGAAGTATTTAAAAAGTCATTATGTCTGCATTATATATGCAATACTCAATAATGTTATTTATCCTCTGAAATAAGATATCTTTGTATCAGTGTTTGTATAAAAGGAATTACTAATTTTACTAATGACACGTTGTGTTCCCTTCTGCCTAGGTTGCTGAATAATGACCAGCTCGTAATCTGTACGAAGTATTACACCATTACACGAAAGGGAACCTAAATGGGACCACCACCGATCACACAAAAATCACATTATGACATTCTCCATCTCTGTTCGCTAACATCTTACTTTGGTTACTAACGCATGATTTTCAGTGAAGAACCGTTTTACAGACAGCCATCGATGTCGTAAAATGGAAGAACCATCTTTACAGATAGCCATTGACATCGTACGATGGAAGAACCATCTTTATACAGATAACCAGGGGGACCCAGAACACAATTAATTTTACTGTATATTCTCTACATTTGTTTCTCAGTTCTGAACTTTCCACTGTGTGACAATCAATACAAATCATACGACAATCTAAAATGCCTTCAAAAATGACTTCACTCTGAAGTTCTTGTCATAGGTTCACCAGCATTTCTTTGAGGCTGGACTGTAAACAAAGCAACGTGCAACGGAACACAGAATTCTCTTCCGGGTCATCACTAAGACCTTATTACTCACTGTGCACTCTCGCCGAAACATACAGAGACAACCATGCCATAAGCTCATGTTCTAAAGAATAAACAATTACCTTTAAATCCGTATCAAAACATTAAAACTAACTCTTGCATCACCATCAAAACGAGATAGGAAAAAATGCTCTAAAAATAGACTGGGACTACAATCGTGGGTACTGAAAGGGAACTAATAATTGTGATCTGATCCCAGGGTTGTCGTACAATGCAATGACCATTTGTCTTAAACTGGAAGAATTCTCCTTGCATATATCTAGGGATGTTATAGAAAGAGGGACGGCGGCCGTTGACTTCTTTCTTCTGAATGTAGCAGTAAAAGAATGCATAGTGAATTACGGTAGATTTCGAGATATAAATTTTATAGACTTCATAAACGGCTTATAACATTTCTGGCGGCCGCTTAATGTCAAATTGTTCAGGATGTGTACTTTTTGAATACTACAATTAGAACGTAGAGACCAACTAAACATTTAATTATTAAAAATTTATTTCAAGATGCTATTAACTTAACTAACTACTATAAAGAAGAATATGTTTGGCAGGAATGTGAGTAGTAGTGGATAACCAGGTTTCTGGCTCCAAGACCCCACGCCCCCTCAAAACAAATACGAAATATCATCTAATCACCACCTTCGAGACAATTGGATATTTTGTTTTATATTTGAATACGACATGATTTCTGGCTCAAATACATTTTGGTCTCAACATTTAAGATGACAATATTTGTTTGAGTGGAGTGGGGTCTTTGATCCAGAAACACTGGCTATTCACTACTACGGTGACGACTGCGTCGTTGGCACCGAAGCAACAACAAAGTTGTCGCGAGATTATTTATAAAGTTTAGATAAAATTATTTCGAGAACTTCTTCACCTACTGTCAACGTATCAACGGTAGTTGTAAGAAATAATTCATTGTCACGATTATATAAACAAAACTTTATCCGTCCACTCACTAGACGATGACACTCAAATGACTTTTTTATGGCTCTTTTGCCAAGTGGATACTTACCGCCTTTAACCATAACCTTTGACCGATCTAGATTAATGCTAAGTTAGTATATTTTTGTTGACTGATTGGATCATGGAAGTTATCGTATCGTGACATTAGCTCGTCACTCAATTTCTCGAGATAATGAAAATATTTACTGTCGTCTGATTTAATAAGCGAAAATTTTAGTTTATCAAATTTGCTAAACAGATACCTGAAATTTCATCACTAATTTCAACTGTTAGTGGTTGGCCGTTGATAGTTAATTTATTAATTCTACTGCTGCTTCCATCTGTTACTGTTAAATTTTCAAACATTATTTTTAAAGTTTAGACAATATTAATTAAAAATGATATCATGTATATCTTTACCATATTCCAGATAATAACAAAGTGCTAGTGTATTAATTCCGTCAACGCAATATTGTTTGTCATGAAAATTACTTAATCTACGTATTATAATGACATCAGTCTCAAGTTTGTGATAATTTGTTCTAATAACATTTGTTTTAACAAAACTAACATCACCATTAAGCGCTGTTTTAAGATCATCAAATTTCATACACCTTTTTACACACCAGCGAGGTGGGCCTTTTGCTTTTTTTGTTAGTTTGTTGTCGTCGAGAAGCACAGCATACATTTTAATGCGGAGTCCAACAAATTCTCTTATCGGAGTAAACATAAACTCGTCCTTGAATTTTCCAATAACTCTTTTATTTGTGTCATCGTTAAACCCACTATCGCGTGGATAATCCGATAAGTCAAATATTTTTTTTTTTGTTGTAGATATCCTGATAAGCATCTTCGCACATTATCTCATATACTAACGCATTAGTGTTAGTAAACAATAACTCCCCATTACGCCACAGTGTTTTCACAAACTTGTAATGAAAATCGTACATCAACCACTTAGATCAAGTACAGCTGCTCCAACATAAATTGGTTTGTTTAACTTCGAGTTTGTTTTTCGTAGCTGTATCGCAACAAGATTTTCATTAAATATTTTCATGCTGACAAAATCAACATCATTTACAAGTTAAATCTGCGGTTGATATCATTAACAATTTCAATTTTGACTCGTTTTCTAATGTTTTCCATTGTCTTACCAAAGACCGAATTATTCATCAGCTTGAAAAAGTTCTTTTCAAAATCGGTCTTAGCAATAGCGCAACGTTTAGTATTGGAATCAATATAACCCGCCATCCAACTGACTTGACGAAAACTTTCGAAAACGTCAGCTAGCAATAACACGTCGGACTTATGTAAAGATCGTGATAATCACAAAATGTTTTACAGTTGAATTTATTCCAAATTTCTTTCGCGTAATCATATTCATTATCTGCTATATTTTCATTTTTGTAAGCTGCGAATAAAATTTATCTTTGTCTGGCAGTGAAGTTTCATCAAAATTTGTTCCAGTCGTCATGATACTCGTACGGAAAGGCGCCCATTTTTGTTAGAGCGGCGGAAAAGCCGCTGCCGCCGCCGAAACAATTTTGTAAATTATTACAATTATTGCAACCTTTCACCAGCTTGTCAAGTGGTGCTGCCATAAACTGCAGACCGTCGATAAAATGTAATTTACCTAACGTAACTGACATATACTTTTCAAGATTATTTGGATTACAATTTATTACATTGTTAAATTTTAAGCGAGCTTCAATATCAGAGTCAACGAATGCTTCTACGATTATGTGAGCGTCGTATCCGCGAAGATTGTGCAGTACGATAGAAATAAAATCGGGTGCATGAAATTTTAAATTGCAATTATTATGTACTGGTCCACGATATTGTCCAGTTAAATGGCAATGATCACGAACTCGATCTTCGCCTAGCGGCTGCTCACAAATATGAAAATTAACTGCCCCAACGAAATCAATTTCCTGTTTAGGTGTCAACTTCGCCATTGGAGTTATTTTTGATAGTTTATTAAAAATTTTATTAACGTCGTCGATTAGATTTTTAACAACCAAACCGCAGGACTCTCCGAGTCATCAATTTTACTGCGATATAATTTAATTGGCAATGAAAACCGATCATCAACGCAACAAACAATTTTATAAGCAAATCCGCACGGAACATACTGTTGTATTTGTCTTATGCTTGATTTATTTGGATTATTTTCTGCACCTGATACTGGCCGCAAAAACACTCGAAATCAGCGTAAATAACAAATGGAATCTTAAGCTTGTGATTATAGTTTTGAAATTTTAATACTTTTTCTTTGTCCGATGGCAGAGTTATTCGTTGAATGTTAACACAGTATTTTAGGTGCTCTTGTAATGTTTTGTCAGGCGGAAAATCAGACTTTTATATTCGGAAAAGCCATGCAAGCAATGATAACAAAACACTTTTTTATTTTGATCTTTATTATATTGTCGCCCAACTAGTCCGTTGAAGCTTTTTATCCAAACGTAATGATTCTTGTAAAACAATAAGTTTATTGTTGTTTGATTAGCTGTTGCTGAAATAAACCTGGGATAAACATTTTCGTCCTCGTCAAACCCAAATATATTAAAAGAAATATTAGTTTATTTCTCAGATTTTGGTATTTGATTTTCTGCTACTTGAAAATTTATTCCGCTAAAATCTAATTCCAATGTATAAGCAAAGTATTTGTCAACTCGATCGGCATTTCTTTTTCTTCTTTTTTTTTTCTTGCAGATGCAACTTAGAAAGAACAGACCATTGAAATTATTTTTCATCGTGGCTTTTACATTAACGCAGCATTTTTTATTTTTTTATCTTCATCGGAAGATTGACATAAGAACTACCGCGTAATACGTTGTACTTCATCGTGTGAAATAAGACGTCTGTGATCATTTTAAACTTCCAGCCCTAACTGATGCAGTAAACTCGTCCATCTTTTGTTTATTTCCTGCAATATTTCATCGGCGATTAAAGAAATATTTATACCCAATAAAACTCGCTTCGACTTAGCCGCTAAAAATGGGTCTGCGATTTCTTCGTCTGTTGAGTTTTCTGAAACATGCAGCCTTGAAAGAATAATTTGATATTGTACTATCAACTTGATACTTTTATGAGTAGGAAGTGCACGTGCTACTGTTGGTTGCAGTAGATGAAATAAATTTGTTGCGGTAAAATCTGTTAGCATATTTTGACTACTAAATTTGTAACTATTGCGTAGCAAAAAATGCACTAGCAATTTTTTTCTGGTTTTCTAATTAAGCTCTTTTAAGCAATATCTCGCAACTTTATCATTATATTTATTATGTGTTTTATTTTTCTAATATAATGTCAAAATATGTACAATTAAACAAATGGATTTTATATATAATAATGGAAATAATTTTGGGATACATTAGACTAACAGCGCAAAAAGAACATGAATATCGGTTTCATCCAGTTTATAATCATTATGCTGGGAATATGTTGGTATCTGTAATCCATGTCAAGCATCAAGGGTCGTTTGGTAAACTAACGCATTATGGTATATGAAAAGCGTCAAAGGCGATGACGCAGAACGAACGGAGATGTTTAGAAAAGATTTCATTTACACTTTGCTCTGCGGAGACGTTCCCGAGGGACAACGTGTATATCGGGTAAACGGTTCGATTAATGAAGATAATATAGAACGCTTAGCTTTACAAGATGAATTTCAGCCGCCGCACCCAATTTTCGATTTGTATGAGGCTAATGAGAGAGGAGTTATTTGAAATAGAAAAATGAAAAAAAGTGTTAGGAAAATTTAGCAAAGATGGATATTTAGATGCTGTTGTTAGAGGCTATCAAACTGGTCAAGTTAATTATAGGTCGCACCGTTTTGTTTATGAAACATTTAATGGCGCTATTCCGCCAGGTCTTGTGATAAATCATATCAACAAAATCAAGACAGACAATCGCATTGAAAATCTCGAGCTAGTTACACAGTAAGAAAATGTGAAATCAGTAAATCGTGAAACTGAGGCAACAATAAATTTAAGTCAATGGCTGCCGCGAATCATTTTAAAAATAAATCTGCTCAAATAAATGATGTTGCAGACGGTAAACAATAATCTACAACGTCACAAAAAAAGTTTACAGAATCGTTTTTAAATACGACGATTAAGTATTTGCTCTAGTTCATTTTTAGTCAAACAATTATGCGACCAAAGTATAACATCATTTTTTGTGTACTTTATTGTCATTACCAGATGATATTTAAAAAAAAAAAATTCTGCGGCTGTTAGCTAAATTTTATTGTAATCGCCGTGCATTATGATAACATTTATCGAATTAAACTCATACCCAAGCAAACATCTTCTTACAGCCTCCTCTAGTTTTCTATAATTTAGTATATCAGCTCTCTGATGATATCTTATTTCATTCATTTTAAAAATTATATCAGATGAAATTCGATTAACAACAATTAGATAAAAGTAAATTACAATAATGGACTTAATAAAGAAACTTGCTGATATATACAACGACAGTAATTTGTTAGCCAACATCGAAGATGTTGCCATCTGCGATGCTATTGTCAACGGCAATGAAGATTACACAGACGATGACATTTTATTTAGTAACACAAACGACGACGACGACGGCGACGATATGTCTATCACAGTAGCTGAGAAAAAAAAAATTATAGTAGACCGACAACTAGTCGATATGACGTAAAATATCACATGGCCATAAAAATAACAAAATGTAATTTTAAAGTTGCCGAGCATCAGCTGTTCTGGCAGTTTATCAGGCCATTTCTAAACGCGAAGATGGTAATGGTGTCTGCTGGTCGACAAAAAAGTATTAAATTGGATTTTATTTTTGTTAAAATTTTCAGCCTGATGCGAACTATTGGAGCTAGTAGCGAAGAGAGAAAACTATATTTCTTGTCGTTATGCAGGCCAGTCAAATGTAAGTCGGCACCGTTTAAATACGAACAAATTTATAATAATATTATTTTGTAATCGATGTAATTTCGGTCGATGAAATCGAATTAGTTGGAACCCAACTATTAAATTTGTCGCTGTATCCGCGTCATTTGACCAAGCTTTTATTACCGCATGCTTTAATAACTCGCTCGATAACAAATATATCTTGATCCGTTTTCTGTAACTTTTGTTCGTAGAAGCTGCCAATTACTTATTCCCCTGCTAGATCTTTTAGTGAATACGTTACTGGAATCGTTAATAGAACTTTTTCAACAACAAATACTTCTTCACTCCAATTCGGAGTAAATCCTTTTTTCAATTTTTTTTTTTTGTTAATGAAATTCTAACTTTATCACCAATCTTAAATTTATGTCTGCGGTACATGTTTTTGTTTGCAAGTATTGGATTTTTAATTGCATCATTCGGTGACATTTTCGTTTCGCCGAGCGAAAGGGATCTATGTTCTGTGTTGTTATATTTGTCAACAATCTGCTGAAGATCATCAGTATATTTACTTGCATTTTTAATTGTCAGATACTTGAGAATTGTTTCGTTCAAGGTTCTGTTAAATCGCTCAACGATGACGCATTTTCCTTCGTTTCCAGTAACATATTTTTTAATATTATTCTGCTCGAGAAATTGTTCAAACTTTTCATTAAAAAATCTCTGCGCCATGATTAGTCGAAATTTTATTTGGTTTTCTTTCTGTTTTAAAAATAATCTGTTTCAATCCATTAGTAATTGATTCTCCAGTTTTGTCTGCAACTGGTACACTAAAAGCATATTTACTGAAAATATCAATAACATTAAATAAATATTTTTTGGAACAGCGCCAACATTAAACTGAGCAAGATTTGACATATCAACTAGATATATCGCCCAGATATTATCAACTGCGTTCGCGACAACCTTGCGTCGCGGAAACCTTTCTTGTAGGTCGATGCAATTCAGTTGCGAGTGTGGTCTCTCCTAGTCCGAGTTTACATTTCATTCTAATTAATCCTTGCACCAACTTTCTGTCAATACGTTCTCTAATTCCGCTCGGCTTCATATCATGTAATTCGTTTAACATCACCTTATCACAGCCGTGTTTATCTTGCTCCGCGTCCCGATAACAAATATCATGTCGCATTGCTGTTGCGCTTGTGTGTAAAGCTCTTGTCCTGGCAGTGGATTATCGTTTTCGTCGAGTTGTTTATCTAGTGGATTATACGGACCAGTATAATTGTGTCTCGGCAGTGTCCAACTGCTTTTGGTTTCGGTAATTTGCCAATTAATTTGTGTATATCTATGCCGCTGCCAATTATTTTTCATTTGCCGCAGTGCTGACAGTAAGTCACAATTTTATTTTGTTCCAAACAAAGATCTTTATCGCAATCACATTTGCATAACTTTTTCATTCTTAATTTATTTTGCTGTATGAAATAAAATCCGAAAATCATAAAAAAATACATGAAAAACAAGACCAAACTCTTCAAGTCCGACATAATTATCGACCAAATAAATATGTCGCCTGACGGTGTCAGGATCGATATTATGTCTGATTCAACGCCCGACACCTTTGGTGTCCACGCCAAAGGTGTCACTTTAAGAAATTTACTTTTTCTTCTGCCGCAGATCGCGCAGATACTTTTTAACATTATTCTGTTATATTTAGTTTTCTCTGTTCTCTCATGCTTATTTTCTGTTTTAGTTTAACGTTTGAGACAGTATGTTGACATTTTTATACTTACGTTTAGACAAAATTAATCGCCCGCATATCATTAACATAAGAAGGTTGTTTGTCAAACTGTAAAATAAACTTAAATATTATTGGTGTCGGGCATCTGTTTTATAAACATAATGCAATGATATCCACAGGCAGAAGTTTCAACTGGTTGAAGCTGATTAGATGAATAATTTTTTTTTTGTATTTTCTCTTAATATATTTTTTATGACATCACTTGGGGGAAGTCCAATCGAATCAAAATAATTATTATTGTAAACTGCAATATTATGCGTGCCAGATCCGTCATTGAAATCTTGCATATTAATTATGCATGATCCTCCCGTCGGCGCTGTATCACGTTCGTCTCTAGAGTAAACTCTACGAAATTTTTTTATCTTTTTTAGTTTGTTAAGTACATCAAAGTAATTTAATGCTTTTAGCGTCTCGTTCCTGGAAGCGTTTGTCCGCGACCTATTCCCAGTAGATTGGGCAGCAGACTTCCCGCCATTCCCGCCAGTAATGGTCCAATGAATCCGTCTTTTGTTTTGCGAGATCGCTTTGCGGTTGTCTTTTGTTTGGTTGTCTTTTTCGACCGCTTTGCGCAATCGCTTTGCGATTGCTTTGCGGTTGCACTTGTCTTTCGTTCAGGCATTTTTATTTGATAATGCTAGACAAAAATTTGTTTGATACCGTCACCGGACACTGCCTTTTTAGTTGCACCTGATATTGCCCGTGGTGCTGCGTCTATTCCAAGTGTTCCAAGCACCGGCAGAATTTTTGGTAGTACGGTTTTAGCTATCATTGCAAGAGGCATGGGCACCGCGGGTCCAAGATATCCACCATCAATCACCATGCGGTTGACTTGAGCAACGCTAAGCTTAAGAACAAACGGATTACCTTTTTCAAATTTTGTTATTTGTGTTTTAGTTAACATTAGTTTAGTTGCAACGCCTCTTTTGTTTCAGTTGGAGATATTTTAATGAAACTGACTGTCGTTTGGCAACTGCAGTTGCTAGTTTTTTAACTTGTCCTTGTGTCATGTATATTTCTTTAGTAACGTACTTCGATATTGTTTTATAAATTTGTTAGACTAAACTCCAAGTTACACTCCAAGTTACACTTGGACTGTCATTTTACCTTGCACCGAATCAATAGTTATGAAACGATCACTAACAACTAGCATGTACACGTAAAGATTATCACCTGGAGCAACGCCTAGTGTCCAAGTAATTTCAATATCCGCGGTTGATCCAATATCACGTTCTGATTGTTTACTAACGTCAAAGTAAAAGATTGGATAAAGTGTTCTAAACTCTTCCACAGACATCTGAGAACCATCTTTAACATCCTGATATTTTTGCATGGTATCCATCAAGTACATGTAAGGTTTAGTAATGTTTTTAGCATTATTTAGAACACCAGCAACAACATCTCTAAAATCACACTCGATTGCTCGTTCTGGATATTGTTTCGAGTTTATTCGAGCAAATATTCGTCTGACATCAACAGTGTCAAATATAGAGTTATTTTGTAGTTGATTACCACGTCGTGCTCCTTGCTGAAAGACAACAAACAATTGTCGCGGTCGTTGGTCACCTGTAACTGTTGAAACACGCCATGTATAGTCGGTCACGTTTGGAACTTTTGTTTGGTATAATCTAATGTTGCTGGAAATAAATCTTTTTTTGTGTATGTGGCAAGCATATCGTTAAGTTCTACTTTTTTCTAACTGAAGTGATTATTCGTGGCATCCAAAGTGAGAGATTAGGGATAACAAATTGTGCGTCAACACCACCAAATTGAATCAAGCAATTACTTTGATTTTCTCGTTCGAGAATTAAAGTATGTTTAACTCCACGAAATACTTTATTGTAATCGCGAAAAATCCAAAAATTGTGATCAGCGGAAGCATCATCGTGATTAGTCGAGACTCCGCTTCGAGATTTGTTCGTTTAGTATATCCCTTGTTGTAATTTTTCGCTCGCTTTATTACTTTGTTTGTAATTGCAAGCATTTCGGTACCATCGGCAGTTGCACCTGGCGGTGTTACACCAGTGTTATTTCAGGCACCAATAAGTGAAGCTCTTGTGGCGTCTGAGCTAGCGCCTGCAGCTGGTACTGCAATTCCAAGAAACACAACATTAATTATTAGAAAATTTCGAACAAATACTGCATTATCAGCAGCGTTAGCGGTATCTAGAATATTTCCATAGTATGTATAAGCATTTGTAGTAGTATCTACAGATCCAGTATCTTTAAACCACATCATGTTTGTTGCAGTCGACCAAGAGTAATCGTCACTAAATGAAACGATGTTTAAAATATTGCTAGCGACTGTGCAATTTGTGTATCTGCTTCAATTTCACCACCAGCTGCTGTCATAATTCGACTACGTACTTCCAACATTGCCTTGTATGGCAGCAGAAATACATCTTCATCACTGGTATTAAATGTTCTTGTACCAGCTTTATTTGAATCGTTCCGAGTTTTCGTCAAGATACTCAACGTACTCGAATTATGTTACAGTATCATCGGCGTCATATGTCTCTGTTAAATCAAGATAATTTTTAGCTGACATTTTTTATTTTATTATCCGACAAAACAATTAAGTTGGCAACGAAGAAGTCATTATTGCCACTAGTTTTTTTTATTATTTGTTCACCTTCCGGAGACAAATGTTGTTTGCTGTAGCTATCATTGTACGTTTAGTATCTTCTGTTGGTGCAATTGTTGAAACTACCTGCGCTACTTCTTTCGCGGGCGCGATCTGCGGTGCATATTGGCCTTTTATTTTGTCTGCGATCTTTTGTCCTACCGTAGTTCCAGCAGCGGATGCAGCTCCAGTCGCAAAAGCTTTGGACGCATCAATAGCAATTGGCGCAACTTTTTGTGCAATTCCCGGTACGTTTTCAATAATCTTTGAAAATATATTTCCAAAACATCCACCTACAATTTTTCTTCTATAAATATTTCGATGATGTTTTGTGTTGTTCATTGTTTTCATATCTAACGGTTGTATAAAATGAATTCTATTGTACCGAGCGCAAGTGTATGTAATAAGTAACAATTTCGTTGTTTAAATCAAGTTGTCGTCCGGATTGATCTGTTAATTATATGTTTATTTCCGTTGATTTTTGACATTGATTGGATAATAAATAACTAGATTAATTTGCATCAGCGACCCTGGCGGAACGTCCGGCGAAAAACTGTATATTGTTTGTCCTTGACTACCCCGCGCAAAATAAGAACCAGATGCAATAGAACTGTTTATCAAAATAGTATTTACATCTGCTATATTTACTAGTAGATCTCCATCATACGTTATAGTTTGTTCTGCAGCTGATCCGTATTGTTGATGAGTAAATCCTAACAACGACGCAATACTTGTTGCTGGTGACAAGTTAATTGGCAAATTATTTTTTAGTATTATTCTAGCAAGTAACGTATTCTAGTTTGGAGTCAACTGAAAATTGTCTGCAACACCTCCGGTGTGGACGCTGTTTTCTGTTATTAGTTCTTTGATTGTTTTGTTAAGATCAATTACGTTATACGCTCCTTGTGGAATTTTAAATGTTATCCACGCCGGTGCAGCTATTGCTGACTAAAATGTAAAATCATCATTAAAGTTTATTTTTCCATTAGCTATAGAGCGCTATTCTGTACAAAGAAAATAATCCAATTTCATATTGCCGCTGAGATTTTGGCTAAATATAATTTACAGAAATATTTGCGCTACCGGCACCTCGGTGCTCTTGCTCAAGCAATAGTGTTGTTGATGTTAGTGACATTGTTTATTTTTTTAGATTATATATTTTTAATTAAATTTATCCAATAATATGGTTATGTAAAATTTCACATTCGTCTGATGGTAATAATCCGTTCGATCTAAGATGATCCAGTATATCTACCATCTCACTGTCAATTTCCGCGCTAACAATACCTGCTTCGTTTGATGATATTAATAACATTACTCTGCCAACCATTTCAACAGCTGATGTAAACACTCGAACGCGGGAGTCACCAACTCGGGAGTCTCCGACTCCATAGCCAATTCGTTCTTCGTCAAGCGTCTTTGCTACAGTACTAAGTTTGTTATTATGATGCCCGAAGTTATTATCTTTTAATATTTGTTTAATGACTTTAATATAAAGCCCAGCAATAATTCCCTGTCTGTAATCTAAATACTTCCTTCTGGATGTAGAGTAGTCATTCGGGTGTATTTTTTTCAGCAAGCAATGTTCTTCTTTCTGATCGTATTTGTTCTAACTTTTCAATTAGTGTTTGATTTGTTGTTTAATTATCATTGTACGTATTGTTTCGGATATTGTGAACTTTAATTCCATTAAAACCATGATCATTGTCGAATCTGTTATACTCTTCATTTTCTATTTTAGCGTATAATTCTTCTGAGGTATAGTCTATAATTCTTGCTCGGGTAATTTCCTTTTCTGCTTCCTCAGCGGCTTCTTTTTCTCTCGCTACTTCTTCAAAACAATTTTGGATTGGTTCAGTTGTTTGTTCAAACCTATTACACCTTTTTCTATGCGTTTCTTTTTAGCTTCCTCCGACAGAGGTAATCCTGTATCTGGTGTTTTGCCGTATAAAACAGTTCGAATAGGCTCCTCGAGCTTTTAAATTATTTCTTTTTCTTCTCTCTGTCCACGTCGCGCTTCTTCCACGTTCTTTTTAAACATTGCCTTAGACTGAGCAAGTTTTTTCAGTGCCTCTAACTGTTTTTGATATCTTATCTGTTGTACCGTTTTATTTCAATAAGTTTTATAAAATTTATAGAAACTTGTCAATGCAGCAACGGAAATTTTTGCTGGATCACGTCCAAGTTGATCAAATAAAAAGAAATTATATTTGCAATCATCTTCGATGATTGTTGCTTGATGATATAGCTCAATAATATTTATCTTTTGTTACATCTCCGCAGTGATCGTTTGCAATATTTCGCAAGTCAACGTTGTCGATTCCAGGAAACAATTTAAAACAACCAGTATTTCGTCGAAGAAATCTGTCGATGTTATAAAAACCTTGTGCAAGATAAACAGAATTACATTTTTCAATACGCGACAACGAAAACTAGGATTTTATCTTGTTCATCTCCTCGTTGTTCAGCGGAATATCATTAAAAACAACTATCTTATGTTCAGTCGAATCAAGTTCGGTTACTGGAATCATATCTCCTGGTTGTTTGATAATAAAAATATCTTCACCTGCACCAAGTTTGTCACGCAGTTTGTCGTTGTATTTCATTAGGCAACTCGTATTTATCCTGCTGCGGATTAATTGTGTAAATATAAACTCGATCGTAGTTAAAATTGTCGTTGAGCAGCAGATTCATTAACAAATTTGTTTTGCTCGATCCTGTTCAGCTAACAATAAGATAATGGCAATCTGGTAGTTCGCTGTTATGTTTATGTTTGATCAATCGTACAGTATCAAAGTTTAATATCGAAATTATATTTGTTCTGCTACATAAATTTGCGTCAAACTGATATTAAATTTTTATCAGACACTAAAAGATAAACATGAGTTATTACACAAAATTCGGAACTCCATTAAGCGACTTAACAACAACAACCACAACACCGGAGGTGTTGTTGTCAGGTTACTTAAAGAAATCTGGCGACACGATGTCTGGCAACTTGTCAATGTCAACTCAGCGAGTACTCGGACTAGAAACAACATACCCACCAGTTAACGTAGTTAACACGCAAGCAGTAAGTTCTGCACAACTAAAATCTGTTGATGATAATGAACTTGACAAGTCAGGTGGAACAGTTATTCGTAATATTGATATGTCAGGTAAAAAAATAATAAATTTAGAAACTGCTTACCCACCCCCAAACTTAAATCAAACTCAAGTAGTAAGTTACTTACAGCTAAAATCTGTGGACGATAACAAACTTGATAAGTCAGGTGGAACAGTTACTGGTAATATTGTAATGACCAATAATGCAAACGTAACTGGTCTATCAATAAACTCACCACCCGCCAACGATACTGATGCTATTAGTTATGCGAAATTACGTGGCGCACTTATAGCGTACTTACATTTATCCGGTGGCACAATGACCGGGTCTATCGACTAGATTGGAAGGCTGAGATACAACACCAAGCTTGACAATACAACGCTGGCCAATGATGATTGGCTAACAAATGTCAGATTTGTTGAAAATAATTTTGTTAAGTTGAGTGGCAACGCAACGCTTGGAACGTCAAATATGGGTGTTAATAAAATAACATCATCGTACGTTCCAACCGCTGACGTTGATTTAGCAAACAAAAGATACGTAGACGACATGGAAGCAGTATCACGAATTATGATTCAGTTAATTCAATCGACTTATTTACCTTTGGTCGGTGGGATGATGACAGCAGCGTTAGACATGGGTGCCAATAAAGTAACGTCATCGTACTTTTCAATCTTAGCGACTGATTTAGTAAATAAAACTTATGTTGACTCATTTGCTGCTGGTGGAGTAAAACGCACTAAAAACAATGTCGGCTTTTTTCCAAATTTACTGGAGACAGTAACAAACAGAGCTGGATTTATTGCTAGTGCGTCAACACAATATCCTGGTAATTATCCAAATCAAACTTTATTGTTCACAACTGGAGTAACAGTATCGGGAAGCGCAGAATGGGCCGCTAACGGAGAAACCTCAAATTTCTGGTTAAAAAATACCATGTGCGTACTCGGTAGCAATCTGGCAGTTTCAGTTGCGCGGACGATTAAATTCATCTACTGGCAGAATATACAACTGGCGGTTGGAGGGCTCAACAGATGACGCAACATGGACAACATTATAAACCGCAACAAATACATATATTTCAACAGCACAATATTTTACGCTAGCTGAAGCGGGTATGACAAATAAGTATAAATACTTCTGAGTATATGTTAATAATGCGGAATCTCCATTTCCCGGATTAACAGTATTTCAGATATTTACACTCGACTATCAGGTTTGATCATTGCGATCAAATGTAATCAAGTTTTATGTAACAATAAAAAGTAATGTCTGATCCAGCAATAGTAACAGTTGCAAAATAATTTTATAATAATATTTTTAATCCTAACATACTTCTTGATCCTCTCCAAATTAATATTAACTCTAGTGGTAATAAAACAGTAAAATATGCGGAAAGTGCAGAAATAAGTGTTCTAAAAGATTCAAAATATAGTCGTCTACATAAAGTTGATATTAATCCGGAGGAGGCTAATTTTATTCGTGTCAAAGAGATGCGAGGGTAACAACTAAACAACGCAATAAAAGATTTTGATATAATTAGCAGATATTGTCATCCTGATGATTGTAGAGAAGAACAAAATCGAATTGAAAGTATACTAAAAATGTATTAGTCGAACTTAGCCTGAGAAATTTAGATCATTATTATTAACTCTGATCTAATAAAAACACGAGCGCATAGCGGACGATTGCAAGAAGCTCGAGTAAACAGCTTACATAATCGTCTAAACAAACTAGCTGAGCTAAAAAAGAAAACTTCAAACAGAGACAAAAAATTAAACAACAACTTTAAAAAAAAAAAGAGACATATTTTTAAAACTAGTAATGTACTATCATGACAAACAAACAATAATAGATCTAGTTAAATCAATAAGTGAAGAACTAGCTGTAAAAGTGTATGCAAATGCAATGATACCGTTGTTGAAAAAAAACTCCAGAATTTGATCCAATTATTGTTAACAAATCATTAAATCTGATAAATGAATTTATTTACGAATTTTATAATTACGATAGTACTCAACGGAAAGCTGTTTAGCTGAAGTTAAATCAGCTGAAATTGAGGAAAAACATGATGAGTATTATGACGTTAGTGAAGCCGATGATGATTTTCCGCGACCATCACTCTATCGATCTAGACAACTGTCATTAAAAGTATTATGGCGAAATCGATAAACTTTACGACGAACCTTTCAATATAGATCTTCCAAAGAAAGTTTATGATCTATTTCCTAACAATAATCTAGAAAATAAATTTGTTTTACTTCAGTTATTTGTTATGAATTTTATTGTTGCATATGCAATTATACGACAACATCTTGTTCTTAAAAATGTTACATTAGATGAAATTACTCTGGTGCTTGGGTTCATTGACGAAACTGACGAAAAAGCTAAAGATTTGGTAAATGATACATATTTCACTTATAAGTTTATAAATGATAATTATAATAATAAATTTTACTCATATACTTGGCAAAAGAAAACTGAGGTACTAACAAGTAAAGAATATGATGACATTGCTTCTCAAGTTTATGACAAATACAGAGATTTTATGGCAGATTCTGCTAATGTCGAGTTAAAAAATCTCTTGCTGTTGTTCTTGGCGCTAGAACATTCACAATTGCATAAAAATGTTCGTATTTTATTGATAAGATTTTGAGTCAACTAATTTTACTGTAGTATTAAAAATAAATGATAAAACAAATTATTGATTTCAATCACGTCTCAAAAGATATTCCAAAATCCGACTTTGACGCGCTGATGCAGTATTATAAATACCACCACAAAAAGCTCTGGTGCACAAAAAATGTTATAAATATTATAGCAGAATAATTCGAGTAATTTCATATTTACCGCTGTTGCTGACTGGATCTGGCATAGTTTCTAGCGGGGCAATGTTAAATCCGTTTTTGTTAATTATTTCCGGAATCGGTGTTAGTTTGTCAACTGCGTTAAAACAAATTGAGCCACGATTTGAAACGAAATAAAAAAAATAAATAAAAAAATAAAAAATAAAAAAAAATAAAAAAAAAAATGCTTGCTAAACAGCGAGAATAACATATAAAAAATTGTTAGATCAGATTAGATCTTATTTGCGTAGCGTAAAGTATGATATGGACGATTTAATTCGTGAGTTCCGTATAATTGATAGTATGCTGACAGATATTTTACCAATGAGAGTAAGTATGAAAATCGTTATCAAAAAACGTATCAGGTAGAGTGTGTTAGTGATAGTCGGGATAATCTCTCTAATTAATTTTATTTCAACTTTATAAAGAATCTGATCTAAAATTTTATCTAAACTTATAATTATTCTCGCGACAACTTTGTTGTTGTTTCGGTATCAACGACGCAGTCGTCACAGTAGTAGTGAATAACCAGTGTTTATGAATCAAAGACCCCACTCCCTCAAACAAATATTGTCACCTTAAATGTTGAGACCAAAGTGTATTTGAGTTAGAAACCTGGTCGTATTCAAATATAAAAAAAAATATCCAATGGTCTCGAAGGTGGTCATTAGATGGTATTTTGTATTTGTTTTGATGGGGAGTGGGGTCTTGGAGCCAGAAACCTGGTTATTTACTACTACTATGTGATCCAAATTAGAATCTGTTGTCATTGACCGCTGGTAGAAGCTGGTCGATAAAAGATAAAAGTGAAAATAAACGTTTGGTCTGTAAATTATGTAAGAAACGGATAAAAGATAAATTTTATTTTGTCACAAAAATCCCACTTTGTACAGATAAACGATAACCTCTATTTTCTCACAAAATCCCACTTCACGCAGATAAAAGATAAACTCTATTATCTAATAATAATCCCACTTGGCACAGATTGTATATTTTATTTTCTCACAATAGAAAGACAGCTTTTACTCTGCAAACAGAAACTTCTTGATAAAGATTGAATTTAGACTTAATGACTAAGAGAATATTTTTTTCTCAATATATATAACAGCATGTTCATGTTTTAGTGCTAATGCATTTAGAGATGTATGTTTGATTTTGTATTTGAACTTAAAACAGATATAAAATTTGATACATGAAGAAAGTTCTAATTTCAGAGATAACGGTATAGCAAGCTGGAATGTTTTTAATTAAGATTTTATTTAGATTTAGTGATTCTTAGTGATTTGTATTATTTGTTTAATACAATAGACTTTTCATGTTTTAGAACACATGTAGTGGGTAAAATCTTATGTCAGATGTCCAGTACTAGAGGATTAGGATTAGCAAATCCTTAACACACACACACACACACACACACACACACACACACACACACACATACACACACACACACACATATATGCTTGATACCGTCTCTTTCTAAAGCAAGTAGACTACCCAGTATATCATACTTTAATGTATGTTTGAACTACCTAGCATGTATTCTTACAATTGTATTAAAATACACATTATGTGTTAGCATGGATTAATCTGTGTTTTCGGTGTAAATGGTTTACTTGCTATTCTTACGCGCTTACACGGTGAGTGTGGTCATACATGTGTGTCTACGAGTGAGGGTGTACCCATGTGTGTATGTGTTTACCTGTGTACCCACATATGTGTGACTTCGCGTGTGGGTGTACATGTGTTTACCTGCGTGCCCATACAGGTGTGCCAGCAGACGTACTTTGTAAAGGTAATTAGATCCCATTTCCTTGGTATAATGTAGATGGAAAAAAGCTGAAATTTCTGTTAGCAACCAGGCAACCCAAATCACAAATATTCATCAAAATATACGTTTGACCTTGCTTACTTGTGATTCAAAAGGCAAGTGCATAGTGAATAATCTGACAAAAGAAGCGGAAGCATGCAAGAGAGGCATGGCTATGAACAGGTGGAAGAATACAAGAGAGGCATGGTTACAAACAGGTGTGACATTTGGCCCCTGATTAACCTCTTGACGCGTCCATATTTGTTTTAAAAATTGTTCGATAAACACCAAGTTAGATGGTAGATTGGTATGTTGGTCATTAAAATTTATAGTAGTCACTTTCGGTGTAAAACGTAGCCCAAGGCAAATTTCTTTATCGTTGACCGGCTTGCGATAAACCTATCAAGAGGGCTTTTTGTTGTTTTGTTTTTTTAACCGGATTTTTAATTGCTTTCTCATCCTATATCACAACAACAATGTTTTTGTTTTGTTTTTATAGGGTTTAACGCCATTTTTCAGCACAAGATAGGCTATACATGGCGGCCAGTATTAATGGTGGAGGAAGAACCCTGGAAAATCCCGGGAAGAACCACCGACCCACGAGAAGCTACTGGCAGGCTTTCTCACGTACCCACGTTAGCCGAGCCTGGACTCGAACTTACGCAGACAGAGGTGAGATGGCAGTGATCCGTAACGGTCAGCGCTTTAGACCACTCGGCCACTCGGGGCCCCCACAACAACAATTAAGTGAGAACAATAACAACTACATCAAACGTTAACAGGTGTAAATTTATGTCCAACTGCTTTCGCATGAAAACAACAGCAGATTTAAGTGCAAATGCCCTTATAATATCTTAGTAAATTGCTTCAATTCAAAAGGATGTATACTTTCTGGAAATATACATGATACCGGGGTCTAATCTCCGAGCTCATACCCGATGCATGTGCAATTGTTACAAGATCGCGTACTCGTGGTCAGAGATACAATGTAATATGGTCGAGCATCCGATGTAGGACGATTATTAGGCTAATGGTGAAATGCGCATAATAATAATAATAATAATAATAATAATAATAACAATAACAATAACAAGAACAAGAACAAGAAGAACAGCAACAACAACAACAACAACAATAAAGGGATATAAAAGTAATTCGGGTGGGGTTTTGGTTTTCTTTTTGAGAGGTGGAGGTGGGTAACTTGACATAATTGTCTTTAATTTAAATTGAATTAACTTTCAAAGGGCATGTAAGTTTAAGCTGCTTTGCATGACATATAAGACAAGAGACTTTAGTGATCATCATTAGTGATTGGACCGTAATCAACGTAGGCACAGAAATAATAATAATAATAATAATAATAATAATGATAATGATAATAATAATTTTAATAATGTCTTAATTTTAAGGGAATAATTTAGCATTGGACACTGATATTTCATATGGTCCTTATACAAATGTACATGTAATATTCAGAACAGAAAAAAGTTGTAATGGTACCGTAAGCTGACACTATAGTGACATTTAAAATAATAGAGGATGAAAATCATTAATTTTAGGCAAGAAAAGCAAAACATGTGTATGCAATACAATCGGAATTAGGTCATGATATAAATAGAAGTGAGTCAAAAGTTATCATAATAAACGTAGTCGAATTTTTCAGTAAAAGTTGAATTTCTGATTTTAGTAGAAATTGTTCTACTTGTTGTTATACGGTTATAGGCTATACATGGCGGCCAGTATAAATGGCGGCCGAAGAACCAGGGAAAACCCGAGAAAGAACCACCGACCCACAAGTTTAGAAGAAACAGTAGTCCGTAACTTTGGACCCGATACAGCGAGAGATTTCTCGAGTTGGAAGAGAGTTCTAGCCGAATAAATTATACTGGTTAAACAACGAAGAAAAGTCACCGCGTACATAATAGCCTTTTGGCGAAATATGATAGATACCCATAATCAATGCCCATGTGTGCCTTTTGTACATCCAATATGTTTCCAGTATCAGCTAAGAGAAATTCATATTGTAGAAATAGAGGATCTCAAATGGGTAATGATTTAATATTGAATTTATGAAACGAGTTGAATAATGTTTAGCTTTTGCAAGCCTTGGCTTGCAAAAGCTGGGCATTATTCACGAGTTTCATTTATTTAATATTAAATCATTACATATCTGAGATTCTTATTATCACAAAGTTTTTGTTTCAGTGGAAATTATTTAGACAGAAAGAAGAACGAATAATTTCGCTCATTCTGACAGACGTTGCACCTTTCATTTGCTGTGCGTAAAACATTGTCCCAAACATAGTTGTTGTTGTTGTTGTTGTTGTTGTAGGGTTTAACGCCATTTTCAGCACAAGATAGGCTATATATGGCGGCCAGTATAAATGGTGGAGGAAGAACCCAGAAAAACCAATGAAAGAACCACCAATCCACGAGAAGCTACTGGCAAGCTTTCTCACATACCCACACTGGCCGAATCCGAGATTCGAACCCACGCAGACAGAGGTGAGATGGCAATGATCCGTAACGGCAAACAAAGTTGAACTAGCATTAACGTTTAAAAGTAGATTATACTTTTCTCACAATCTTTAAATCAAAGAACAAGCGTCATTCCGAATAAACAGAACATTTTACACAGCCAAAAAATAATTTTTAAACACAGAATGTGAAGTGCTCGTGTTGTCACATTGTTTGATGCAGTACCAGTTAGAACGCAGTAGACGGTCCATGTTACATAACCTAACATGACACTTTCACAACTAAACGTTACATTGTTGCAATATTCATTTAAAAGAAGGCTTCCTGGATACAGAAATTCCCATATTTGCAGTAATGTGTTCGTGATCGCACGTTTTCAGTATTTGACTTGGAACAACAGACTACCGTATATGTAAACAAAATTCATTTTGAGTAGGAATTGCATCATATGTTTACCACGTAAATATGCAGTGGTTGGATAAACTTCTGTCAATTTGAAGACCGGTTTATGTCCACGTTCTTCTGTGAACAGAGGTGAATTTATTTATTTCTGTAAGTTAGCATTTTAACCATGCTTGTATATAGGTTTTAGCATTCGCGATTTCTCTTTCTTTATTTTATTTTGTATATCATCATGTTTGTGTTATTTTCATTATGAATTAAAAGTGTCACATTTCAGTCAAAAGGTAAGATGAGTATCCTTTAATAGCACAACAGACGGTCTTTGCTTATTTGTTTGTATCGTGGTCGATATTAGCACAACAGACGGCCTTTGCTTATTTGTTTCTATCGTGGTCGATAATAGCACAACAGACGGTCTTTGCTTATTTCTTTGTATCGTGGTCAATAATAGCACAACAGACGGTCTTTGCTTATTTGTTTGTATCGTGGTCGATAACAGCACAACAGACGGTCTTTGCTTATTTGTTGTATCGTGGTCTATAATAGCACAACAGACTGTCTTTGCCTATTTGTTTGTATCGTGGTCGATAATAGCACAACAGACGGTCTTTGCTTATTTGTTTGTATCGTGGTCTATAAAAGCACAACAGACGGTCTTTGCTTATTTGTTTGTATCTTGGTCGATAATAGCACAAAAGACGATCTTTGCTTATTTGTTTGTATCGTGGTCGATAATAGCACAGCAGACGGTCTTTGCTTATTTGTTTGTATCTTGGTCGATAATAGCACAACAGACGGTCTTTGCTTATTTGTTTGTATCGTGGTCGATATTAGTACAACAGACGGTCTTTGCTTATTTGTTTGTATCGTGGTCGATAATAGCATAACAGACGGTCTTTGATTATTTGTTTGTATCGTGGTCGATAATAGCATAGCAGACGGTCTTTGTTTGTAACGTGGTCGATAATAGCACAACAGACGGTCTTTGCTTATTTCTTTGTATCTTGGTCGATAATAGCACAACAGACGGTCTTTGCTTATTTGTTTGTATCGTGGTCGATATTAGTACAACAGACGGTCTTTGCTTATTTGTTTGTATCGTGGTCGATAATAGCATAACAGACGGTCTTTGATTATTTGTTTGTATCTTGGTCGATAATAGCACAGCAGACGGTCTTTGCTTATTTGTTTGTAACGTGGTCGATAATAGCACAACAGACGGTCTTTGCTTGTTTGTTTGAATCATGGTCGATAATAGCACAACAGACGGTCTTTGCTTATTTGTTTGTATCGTGGTCGATAATAGCACAACAGACGGTCTTTGCTTATTTGTTTCTATTGTGGTCGATAATAGCACAACAGACGGTCTTTGCTTATTTGTTTGTATCGTGGTCGATATTAGCACAACAGACTGCCTTTGCTTATTTGTTCGTACTGTGGTCGATAATAGCACAACAGACGGTCTTTGCTTATTTCTTTGTATCATGGTCAATAATAGCACAACAGACGGTCTTTGCTTATTTGTTTGTATCGTGGTCGATAATAGCACAACAGACGGTCTTTGCTTATTTGTTGTATCATGGTCGATAATAGCACAACAGACGATATTTGCTTATTTGTTTGTATCGTGATCAATAAAAGCACAACAGACGGTCTTTGCCTATGTCTTTGTATCGTGGTCGATAATAGCACAACAGACGGTCTATGCTTATTTGTTTGTATCGTGGTCGATAAAAGCACAACAGAGGGTCTTTGCTTATTTGTTTGTATCGTGGTCGATAATAGCACAAAAGACGATCTTTGCTTATTTGTTTGTATCGTGGTCGATAATAGCACAACAGACGGTCTTTGCTTATTTGTTTGTATCGTGGTCGATAATAGCACAACAGAGGGTCTTTGCTTAGTTGTTTGTACCGTGGTCGATAATAGCATAACAGACGGTGTTTGCTTATTTGTTTGTATCGTGGTCGATAATAGCACAACAGACGGTCTTTGCTTATTTGTTTGTAACGTGGTCGATAATAGCACAACAGACGGTCTTTGCTTATTTGTTTGTATCGTGGTCGATAATAGCACAACAGACGGTCTTTGCTTATTTGTTGTATCGTGGTCGATAATAGCACAACAGACGGTCTTTGCTTATTTGTTTGCATCGTGGTCGATAATAGCACAATAGACGGTCTTTGCTTATTTGTTTGTATCGTGGTCGATAAAAGCACAACAGAGGGTCTTTGCTTATTTGTTTGTATCTTGGTCGATAATAGCACAAAAGACGATATTTGCTTATTTGTTTGTATCGTGGTCTATAATAGCACAACAGACGGTCTTTGCCTATGTCTTTGTATCGTGGTCGATAATTGCACAACAGACGGTCTTTGCTTATTGGTTTGTATCGTGGTCGATAAAAGCACAACAGAGGGTCTTTGCTTATTTGTTTCTATCGTGGTCAATATTAGCACAACAGACGGTCTTTGCTTATTTGTTTGTATCTTGGTCGATAATAGCACAACAGACGGTCTTTGCCTATTTGTTTGTATCGTGGTCGATAATAGCACAACAGACTTTCTTTGGTTATTTGTTTGTATTGGGTCGATAATAGCATTTGGTCCTCTACAATTCCTGGTTGTACTTTGAAAGAATTTTCGTCAGCCTTTTGAATGCCGCTCTTTGGTAACCTCAGTAACCATATTAGCGTTCAACTCAAGTATGAACAAGTCACTGGACTTACGTAAATTTTTGCATCGAACGATGCTATCTATTTTCACTACTTTGTCACTTGGTCACGAAAATATCCTGCCACGACCATCAATTACCAATTTATCTTTGTAATCTGTTATATGTTGTTGACATTTTGCGTTACATTTCCATCGATGTCAAAACATTGCTCTGGAAACATTAATGACTTCGTCATATTTCAAGCACTGTCTGATAATTTAGAAACATACAGTTAAATAGTTATTCTGTGTCGAATGTGTGCACCCTAAAAGCAAATCGCATAGGATCTAATGATTTGATTTAATCCTCGCAGTACCTTGATATTTCCAAAGAATTACTCCATTGTAGAAACGATGGATTTTCAACGGGTTGGCGCATTCGTCTCTGTGATAGTATTCCTATCAACTGATAATATTCCCCAGCATTCAATAGTACCTGTGATATACTTGTATTCATGTTTCTACACAGGTCTTACAAGACACTTTTACTATTGTGTGTCGTTCTGGTCCATTAACTATGAAGTAAGTTTTCACTTACGATTAGGTAGTGGTTAAATTGTAAGTTTCACAAATCAACTGAAATTGTTTGATATATTTGCTGTTGTTATCCATATTCGATCTGAATGCACCATCATCGGCCAAAGGTACTATACATTCAGATAATTGTTTTTGCTTTTGGAAATAAATATGAACTTTTGTATCCAGATTTGACTAATTCAAGTACGGTTTTTGACTATCATTTGCCAGTAGGAAATCCAACGACTATTGGTTTCTTTTCACATTGTCTTTTCAACGCGTCATCACGTTCAAAGTGTAAATATTTTAATAGTTTTAATTGTGAAAAAATGATTTTCAGCAAGGTAAATTTTTCTTCTCACATATGTTGTATTAAGATGGATAAAATCATTTAACTGTATTGTTGAATAAATCAATTAGCTGAATTGCTGGTGAAAGGAAAGTTTCTGGACTCTTTTGTTCACTTTTTTAATTATGAAACCATTATTTAAAATTTTGAAATTATGGTTTGATTGGCTTGCCTTACATTGATCTTCTCTTTTATGTTTTCTGCACCCACTTGTAATACGTTGATGATTTTTTTCTTTTATGTTTTCTACACCCACTTGTAATACGTTGATGATTTTCTCTTTTATGTTTTCTACACCCACTTGTAATAGGTTCATGATTTTCTCTTTGCTTCGTTGGTTTCATTTATTATGCAACGAGATTGATCTTGTTTCATAGGAGACCCGAATATTCAATGTCAGTGAATATAAACAAGTGCTGGTGTCAGGATGATACACCTATTCTTCCAATATTAACTGACGTTTGGATAATTGTGTTGTAATTATTTGCTACTGAAGGTTTTATTAAATTCCTAAAAATTTTCATTGAAAACTTGTCAAGGAAAGTGTACAGTTGTGTGAGTAGTTATATGACATCTTATTTATAAGAAAATTTTAATGAAATGTTAATATTCCCATGACTGCGTCAAAATCTTTGTAATTTTCATTACACATTATCTTTTTAAAATCTCATATTTTGAATGTTTTCTCTTTGATCTGTTCTTTACTAGAACAGTGCTTGTATCGCCTTTTCACGTTTTTCATTTTTACCATTTTGTTATTCAGAGGTAATATTTTGGGCTACACTTTATTCTCACTACTGATTTTGCTAAATTTGCAGGTTACATGTCCTAACTTCTTTTTTTTATAATAGGCTGTTTTTATCATATATGTCGATTTCTAGAAAATCATGATCTTTGTAGAGCTTATATAGTTCATGCCTCCTAAAGTACTGATATTTATTACTATGCTGCAGTCACTAATTTAAAAAGAATAACGGTTCCTCTCTCTCTCAGTAGATAATTGTGCGAGTCTTTGTTATGGTGATAGAAGATACACGTTTTACTATCTGTATCTACATTTTTGGCATGCCATTACTCTTTTATGAGTTCCTAAACCCTCTTTCGTGAAATATGTTTATTAAATAGATATCAACCCCTGTCAGACTAAACCTTCAGCTCATTTTCCAGTTCCATTAGTGGTTTTGAATATGGACAGTGGGTGCGTGTTATAAATATGATGAATGTTGACTAATAACAAGCTGGGTAAGGGGCTGAGACCAAATTATGTACAAATACTTTTAAAGAGTTCAATTTTCATATCAGGATGCATTTAATGGACAAAGTACGTACAGTTTCAGTGTCGACAACATCAGTCAAGTTAGCAAGCGTACATGAGAGATAGCAAACACAACAAAAATAAAAAGGCGTTGGATTAAATGAGGTGACCTTCTATCCGCAGAGATTTTTATATTATTGCTGTCAGTTCATTGAGAATCGTTCGCTTAGAAATGATTAATTCCTTCATTTATATAACAATATCAATCCTTGTCTTCTTGAATTTGTTATTTTTTTATTTTCAGAAATAGATGAGGTAAAATGCTCGTTTCCTATGAATAACAGATCTTGACCTATAAAGACTGTAAAAATTTGATAATCCCGGGTTTGAGAGACCTCATTTAACTGCGTGGTACTTGTTATCAAAGACTTATGCAAATTCAAAATTGTTTATCTCTTCAGATGTGACAAACTGTAAAAGACTTTGAAAACAGACATAAAGTCGACGGAAAAGAATTTGAATGACAGCTATCTGCAGTAGAAAACAGCCATTACCTAAAAATCGTAATTCTTTTATGTCCATACACGCTAAAGAAGTCAATGATAATCTCCAGGAAATGGAAGTAGATGTCACCACTGATAAAGTAATTAATACAGTCACATATTTGGAATCTGAGGTAGATGTGAGATGTGGATACGGACAGTGCAAACCGAGATGGCTTCAAAAACTAAACAATCCCAAAATCCTTCTATTTCTTCTCAGCTCTTTTACTCTCGTCCAAGGTGAGGAAATAGTAATAATAATAATAATAATAATAATAATAATAATAATAATAATAATAATAATAATAATATATTTCGGCTATATGGTCTTAAAATAATTAATACAAATGAGTGAGAAGCAGCTAGCTTTATAAATTTAACAAATAACTTATTGCCCTACAATACAAAATAAAAATAAAAAAGGAACTTAAGGTATTGCGAATTAAATTCCAAATATTCATACAATTACAGGCACAAGTCCTAATAATTTAAGTTCTGAATAAACTTTAGTGGAAATTCAAATTACATCCAACGCTTGAAGTGTCGATATGCCTTTGGTGTCCTATGTCGTGGTGATGTACCAACGTTCTTTTCTTGGATCACAATAATACAATCCAAGATTTAAATCCTTATTTGAAATTTCACAACAAATTTAAGTCTCTATTTCCAAGAATGTTATTTGTGAAGAGCATTTTGCATTTCCAGTGAATAAATAATTTAAATAAATAAATTCCACCTCAAATGAACTTTTGGACACAACAATAATATATTGATTCTGCTAAGATCTTAAAAAACGAATGATTAATTTTCAAATAAACAAGAATTATATTTTACGCTAAGACGTAAAAAGAGACCCCGGATAAGGGTCAAAAGTATATTGTTCTAAAGGGATCTCAGTTATAATTAGAAAGTCCCTCACCAACATCACAGTAAAACATATGATAATCATCACGTAGTCTAGCTATAAAAAAAAAAATAAAGTCCATGACTCAGCCGAAGACAACGATAATCATTCGGAGAGAAAACAATGATTACAAAAGTGTCCCTGTTTTTAGACTAGATAACTACTACATACAATGTTACGTTACCCACAGCATATAATGAAATAAAACATAAAAAGCAAACTAAAAACAATGCAAATTAAATATACATAACAAATAATAATAATAATAATAATAATGATAATAATAATAATAATAATAATAATAATAATAATAATAATAATAATCTGCTTATATACCTTTATTGACGACATTATTTACACTATTACATTTGTTGCAGCTTTTGTGATAAACGGCTTGAATAACGTCAACACGTCGACATTGGAGCGTCGGTTTCAGCTGCCAAGCTCCCGGGTTGGAACGATCTCCAGTGCGTATGATTTTACTGCGGCCATTATTGGCGTCTTAACAGGATTTTATGGGTCCCGCCAGAACAAGGCAAGATGGTTGTCGCTTGCGGCAGTGGCATTTGGTGCCGGATCACTCATTATGGCCCTTCCGCATTTTTTTACCGACCCGTACCAGTCAGGTGATAGCATCATTAAAACATGCAGTCACAACCGTAAGTGTTCATTTCGAGAACTTAAGTGAAAGCTTTGAGGACAAATCTACTCATCGTAGTTTGAAACAATATTCATAAGAGTACTAGGAATGACAAATGATATAAGTAGTGTAGTGGGATAGTTTGGGGCATATGAGGCCAAAGAAGAAAAGAAAACTTCCTGGGACTGTTTGGGGCACAGATTTATAGGGACAAAAAAATAGCCTGCGACTGTTTGGGGCATACGGGAATTTTGTATAGCGACAAGACGAATGGAACAGGTAGGGTGACGTAACGGTACTGGACACTTGCAACAATGTAACAAGTACCGTGACGTCATGCCACCTGTTTCATTTCTATACAAAGCGTTATGCATTCGCGTTCGTGTCAGTGGATAGTATAGTATGTTTTAAATTTTTTAAGGCAAGAAAGAATAAATCTTTTCGAGGTAGTGGAGTGGCCCTGAAAAGGGCCTTTGGTTTTTGCTTCTATTGTCTCCATTCTTCCACCAGCTTCTTAATTTTCCAATTATTCCTTTCTTCATCTTTTTCTTTTCTTCGTCTGGAATCCAGTCTGGATGTCCCATGTCTCTAAATTTTTTCTGTATTTTCCTCCAGTTAATGTTCAATCTTTCATAGTCCTGTTTCTGTTTTTGGTTTTCCTTCTCCTTTCTCTCCTTTGTCCATATCTCTTTTATTTTCTTCACCTCTTCTCCCATTACCTTTTCCATAATCTCTTCTCCTTTCTTTAAGCCGTCTAAGCCTTTTTGACAGAAGGCCACTCGGTTAAATGGAATAAGTCTTCCAAATAACATCTGACTTCTATAACAATATCAATCACTTGTTTCAAAGTTCCCACTCTTACATATTTAAGTTGTATGAAGCCTCTCAGCTTCTCCGCTTCCTCCACTATCATCCCTTGTAATTCAAAGCTGGCTACTTTCAGTCTGGTCACTAAGTCTTGGCTGACTAGGAACCTCCATTCATTTTCAAGCCTATCCAGTACGTATGATCCATCCATCATCCAATACCAACTGTCCTTTAATTGGTTAAATACTTCCATCTTGATAGGTGTTGATAAAACACACCATATTTACTATCCACACCAACGAACGCGAATGCATAAAACATACACACTGTACTATCCACACAAACGGGAAGAGAAGAAAAAACACACCATACCTACTATCCACATCAATTAACGCGAATGCATAAAACATACACACTATACTATCCACACAAACGAAGGAAGAGAAGAAACACACACACACACACACACACACACACACACACACACACACACACACACACACGCACACGCACACACAACAGTAAAGGAGTGAGTGTTTATAGTCACACTACTCTACATTCACACAAATTGGCAACTTGAATAGTCTCTCTTTTCTAGAGATTTGGTTCGCCCTGAGAAGGGCTTTTTTTCTTGGAACTCCAATTGCACCTGGCTAATGGTGGCACCTACCAGGTCTGGCCCCACAGACGCAACGTCGGCTCCAGTCCTGCTCTCAATTGATACGTGTGGTTGGGAGCGCAGAGAGAGCTTCATTGGCTTCATTATTCCAGTCTTCAGTCTGAGGGATAGTGAACACTTGTTCCCTCCGTTTTCTATTCCACACCCTGGGATGATGTTGCCGAAGCTGCGGCTCCCACTCTTGCCGCTGTCTCTCCAACTCCTCCAAGGCCTCCTCCTCCCAATTTTCAATTTGAGGGACAGCGGTTCTCGGTCGTTGTGGTGCTGGTAGTGGCTGCGGTGTTGGTAGTGGTTGTGTATGCGTCTTCACCTCAGGTTTGACCTCACATACAAGTCTTATCATGAGGTGAGATAGGATCCCTCTCATCTTTTCTTCTTCTTCTTCCTTCTTCTTTTCTTCCTCCTCTTCTTTTAACCTGGCTTCCTCCTGTACCGCCTCCATAGCCAACTCATCTAGAAGGCGCCTGGCATGCTCCAGGTGCATCTGGAGTTCCATCAGTTTTTGTAGTCTGCTCATCTTCTTTTAAGTTGACTAGTCAAAAATGGTAGCCAGACTGAAGAGTGCTCTGCTTTATATTCCTGGAGCACGAACGTGAAGGAAAACACCCTTTCACCAAAACTTACCATAACCAAAAACAAAACATCAGACGCACGCTCCTAAAAGAAGCACTCACGTTGACGTTTTTACTTACAAACACAGACATGCATGATTTGACAAGACAGAGAAACAAAGGGTGTACTCATTTTACTGACAAAAGAAACGAAGTGCTTATGGACACACTTCTTTTTTTTTTTAAACATACAAACACATAAATTTGTTTTGGCAATTGAATTAGTATGTCTTTTCTAGAGTATTGGGGTAGCCCTGGAAAGGGCTGTTTTTTGTTGACGGGGAGTGATGGCAATCTTTTTTTACTAAGATTGCGTCCCCGTCTGGCAGCAGGCTTTCCTATACGATACGGCCTGCTTCTGCGGAAAGAGAAGGAGAACTCTTTGGTGTCCACACGGTAGTCGACAAAACATTTGTCTGGTTCCTGATGCTGCTGCTGTTGTTGTTGCTGTTCTCTCTGCTTCTGAAGTCTGCACTTCTCTGTCCATTCTTCTTGTTCTTTCTTGATTTCCTCTCTGAAGACATCCTGACATTCTCTATCTCTTCAGGCTTAGGTATCAGGTTTAGCCTGACACGATGTAAATTGATGTAAGCTTCGTTCAGCTTGGCTAGTCTGGAAGGCATCTTCATAGGTTGACGAGTCAACAGTGGATGGCCAGACTGGAGACCAACCCGCTTTATATAGTTCAAACGCGGACGCGATAGAAAACATCCCTACTAGCTTTTTTTCTTTGGGAAGGAACGGTATGATAGCTCATGTCATGGTGAGGGATAGAGAGAAAGTCAAAGAGCATATATTCACAGCCTGTTTTTGAAAACAAACGACAGACACATTTTTTCAAAACACACCATTTTGTATTCAACCAACAATCAACTACTAACAATTAAAAAGTAACAATAACATCAAACAAATTATTTTTGACAAGGTTGACAACGTTGTGAAATCATGTGAGATTTCCATTGATGGAAGTCATGAGGCCATTGATGTACACTACGTTTCCTAGCTAAAGACAAAAGATAGTCATAATAGTCACAAAACCATCGATTTACTTTCTCATCGTTTCTAGAAGAGTGACTATCAAAATAAGTCACTAAATGTTCTAAAGGATATCCAAGACTGCGTTGATGAAGAAAATACACACAATATTGTCCACATACCATGGAATCTGTGCCTTGTAATTTCACATTATTGTATCGTGTCGTCTGGGCATTTCTTATCATAAAGTCAATGATGTCGTCTTCCAAAGGGGGTAATCCGTACGAATCAAAATACTCCACACAATCCTCTTGGGGGAAGTAGAAGGCAACCCAGTGAGTTCCTGGAAGATGACTTTCGTCCGTGTTGATGACATACGCTTGATGGTGTTGAGGTTTGCGATGAGGTAGTTCATCTTTAACGCACACGACAGGATTCCAAGAAGCAGTATATGAACTATTGTTCAAAAGGTAATAAAGTTCCCAGGTGTCCATTTTTTGTTGTGTTGCTTTTTTTTCTTCACAGGTAATGATAAGTCATCAATTCAATTCTGACTTTTTGTTTCAAACGCTCTGTCAAGTAACCGTTTCTTCACCTTGTCTCCCAACTCTGGGCTAAGAGAGCTTCGATGCGATAGAGCTCTAGAGTAGTCAATGGAGGGCAGGAATGATCACGCAAGCCTTTATACCACTCATGCAACACTGCTTCTTCTGAGATAAGACTCTAAGCGTCGTCCAGATACTCGTCCAATTTTTCTTCTTGACTCATCATCAGACATTTATCGTGTTGAATTTGACTGGGATGATCGTTTTGACATCCATAACAATCTCTCTTGGTCAATTCCGTAATTTTATCCGCCATGTTGTTCTTGTTCTGGCCATCTGGACTTGACCACTACCTCGTCCTCTTTGTCTTGGTCTTGGGGTTCTGCTTTCACGTTATCCTCCCATTCCATTTCCAAAGATTCTCTATCGTTCAATGATGGATAGGAGTCTTCCATTGTTTCTAATAGTCTAGAATGACTTCTCTCAAACTGTTGATTTCGATGGCATTATCGAATTCAGCATACAAGATGACGTTGACCATCTCGGTGAGAGCTTCTGCAAACTGAAGTTCCACACGCAGTTGACCAGATTTTATTGGGTGGAAATGTCCCTCGTCGCTGCCTTGGTCTGGAGTGAAATCAAAGGCCCACAAAGTGTAACCTCCTACATAATCTTCGTACGAAATACCGTGACTGGTATTGGTTCCTAGTTGTCCGGTAGCTTCGTACAGGGACAAGTATGATCTCTAGTAATTCTTCTGGGCAAAGTTAGGATCGAAGGGTCTGGTACACAAGGTCTTGCCATCGCGACTGATTTTGATCTTGGACACTCTGTAGTGCTTAAACTGGAAAGGATTTTGATCGTTGGCTCCGTTGAGGGCTGCATTACTGACGATGCCAACGATTAAACGTTTGGGTAACTGTCCTTGGAACAGATGATCTTCGATCTTGGATCTGAGTGCAGCAGCATTGGTGAATGTTTTCACTTCTACACGTCGTATCGGATACTTGGCGGTCGATCTGCTCAATGTTTGACTGATGTTGTTTCCCGCTTTAGGTAACATTTCTACGCGACGCACGTAAAGTCTGGCTTCTTGGATGATGGTTTTATACTCGTTGCCATAAGCCATCAAATGGAAAGCGACACTGCTGCGATTGAGTCTCAGGCGAATATCCACTCCGTTGAGCAAATACTTGTCTTGCAACCACATGTCCAAATGCAAGCGATCCATCAGTTATAAACAACGAGCTTGCAGGATTTTCCTTCGACGGTTGTTAAAATCCACATTGTGAGGATTGTCATCGGCTGTCAGGGCTGTGTCGTTAAACGTGTCTTCATCTGCGGTGTCAGGTTTCCATACCACGCAAGCATCCAGATGAGTGTTCTTGGCCTCTTTTTCGTACGTCAAGAGATTTTCTAGGTACACTCGGTAAGGGTAAGTATCCATACTGCTGCTGACCAGTTTGTTATTCAAGTACAAATCCACTTCGCTGAACAAGGAATGCATGAAATTGTTGACGGGAGCTACTCTGGCATCGGCTCCCGGATTGGTGTTGTCGGTTTTGATCACTTTCAGTTTCAGATACAAGTAACTGCTATTAAGATCGATGTAATCTTCGGGCTGTCCTTTGTTTTCAAACTCTACGGGAGCTGTATCCGTCAAAGAGGAGACGGTATGAAATTCGGCCCATTGGGATTCTTGCATCGTCATCATGGTGGGTGGCATGGGAAACTTATCCAGTTCCGACTTGGAACAAGCACAAGACTCTCGGTGCATAATTTTCTTGTTTTTGATAATCAAAAACGTCTAACTGTCGGACAGTTTTTATTTTCTTAGTATTTCTAGCTCTAAGGGTGTGAAGTCCTCTGAAGGGTTGTTTTCGTCGTATTTTTCTGCCTTGTCCTTGCTGTGGCGACATGTAAGCAGGAATGCCTGACTCGGCAATGCCCAGGGCATTTATAGGAGTTTCTCGCCGAATCAAAATGTCTTTACCCGTTTGAAGCAAGACATTTTTGCCTGCTCTCAAGAAAGCTTCTTTGGGGTTTTGTTTGTCAATGATGACATTTTGGAGAAATTCTTTGCCGTGCGTCAACGTGGCATCGTTTAATGCGTGCAATCCCCGTGTCACCATCGGCTTCAAAACGGGAACCACTGTACGAAAGGCTGATTTTAGTATATCACCTAAACCATGTCTCGCTGTCGAGCGACTCCTTGGTACGCAGGATACATGACTGACAAAGAGTTAGAGTAATCGTTTTCGAAAATGGAGTTTCACTGTGACCTTCCCTTTGGTGAATGGAATATTTTGTCCCAGATCTCCTTTTATAGTAATGTTGACAGTGTCGAAAGAAGACTTACGGACTGACAAATAGTGAGGATGTACAAATTCGCGGTGAACATGATAGGTGTTTCCACCTTCCTCGTCAGCAGACGTGGCAGAATCCACTTTGAAAGGAATGACACGCAGTAACGGTACGGAGGTGTGTCCCACCACGTTGTACTCCACCACATCGGAGTACACAAATATCAAATTCAGTCCTTGGTTCATTTCTACAGGGAATCGAAAATATTTCGGAAAATCCAAGTTACCGGTCACGGCTGGTATTTCGTTTCTCATCTTGATCATCTCGGTGTCTCCACCCAAAATGTCATACAATTCAGGACAAAAAGTAATGGCCAATACTTTGTCCTCTGAAAATTTGATGAGTAGGCGACGAGATATTTTGTGGTACTCGACCGTGACACTTCTTCTGGCTTTCTCCAAGCTTTTACCAAACATGAAATTGAACCTGTCGGCAATGGCGTTCACCAAATGTTGACCACTATAATAATATCTCGCAGGAATTTTCAACAGATAAATGGAGCGATTAGTTTTGGGGTCTTGTATTTTCATAAAGTCAGCTATAGTGGCACGTTCATCCATGGCTTCTTGCACTTGCGGGTCATGAACTTCCACCGTAAAAGTGTTTTGATTTTCGACGATGTTTTTGATTTGTGTAGGGTGAATCATTTCCACCAAAGCCACTTCCCAATGGGCTTCGTGATCGAATTGGATGGCTTGAGGTAATCTGGCCGAGAAACAGCACAAAGTGTTATTGGGAAACTCCTCCATGGAACTGTCACTGGGTAACATTAAGTAAACTTTGTTGTTCATAATTCCAGAGTTCTAGTGTCCGTGGAGTCACTGGAAGTCAGAGGAGTGTCTAAAAGAGGATCGTTAGGGTGACTGTTGGAAGGGGGACTAACGTTGGACATAAGACTCCCGTTGTTGTTCTCGTTAGAGGAATATTTCAGAGACGGATTGGAAAGAAGGTAACCGATGCAACTGCTAAGTAAAATGGTCCACAATTGTTTATCTCCTTGTTGCAAACTCAAATTGGCAATGGCAGCACCGATGACACAATACACCACAACGATTTGGCAGAAAAAGACGATTTGTGTTTTAGGCACACGTTCTCCACACCACACCCACAAGGGATGCTTTTGTAGATCTTGCAGAGAAGAACTGGGCGACGGAGTGGTTACTGCAGTAGCTGAGGCTGTGTTGAAGCGCATCATGGTCATTTCTTTTTATGGCCGATGAGTTGCGAAGAGTTGATCCAAGGGTCAGAACTGGGAGGATATCCTTTCCAACGTACTTTGACTTCTTTGACACGTCGTTTTCCCACTTTACGAGTTCTTCGATCGAGAATGCTTTCTATCTCGTACACGTCGTCTTCTTTTATGGTCACACTCTGTAACTCGGGCATGTAAAACGTTCCTTTTAACACTTTCCGTTCATGTCTTCCAATTTATAGACAGGAGGATAACGGCCACGCACTCGTTCAATGACACGAAACAATTCGGTGGCCCATTTGGGTAAGTAACCTTTGTCGAAAGTGCGTTTGGTTTTGCCAATGCGTACCCAATCTCCTGATGCCAACACTCCACCTTTCTTGGAGACAGGCACTGTTGGGGACGTAGCAAACAGGCGCTTGAAGACGGTCACTTCTTTGTCAGGGGTCACTTCTTGGGTGGCACGCCCAACGCTCCGATGGTAAGATTGGTTGTACGATTGGACGAGGTGTGGCAAGACGTCGATGTACTTGAGAGTGTGTTGATGCGTAAAATATTTCCACATGCGTTCTTTCAAGGTGCGTTGAAAAGGTTCCACGATGATGGCTTTGGTTTCGGGATTCTCGGTGGTGAAAAAATGAATGTCACGTTTCTTCAATACTTTTTGGAAAGCTTGGTTCAGAAATTCGGTGCCCTTCTCAGTTTGCCATCGAAGAGGGTGACGACCGTTTTGTTTCAACACCAGTTTGAGGGCTCGCACTAACTCACTGCTCGATTTGGAAGTCAATGGCACGACCCAAGCAAATTTGGAAAAGACGTCGATGACAAAATAAATATTTGTAACCACGATTGTAGGTGGCTAAATGAGAGACATCAGCTAAATCGGCTTGCCATTGATGATCGATGCCCTCCACTCGGGTGCGACTTCTGGAAACTTTTCGTCGAATGGGCTTGTGTAAGGTGTACGTGGCTTGTTCTTGTAACCAGCGTTGCACTTGAGGGAAACGAACACTTTTCAGTCGAGGTTTGGCAGCACGATACAATTTCTAAACTCCTCTGTAACCTGAGGGATGGGATGGATCGTAGAAAATGCTGGCTAACACCTTCTCCATTTTTTAATAAGTGATCCACTCTTCACTGATGCTACACTGAATGGGAGGAAGGGGTGGTTTAGAAACGGATTTACGTGTCCGATGTGCCACGGGTGTAGAAGTTGAAGGTAGTGGTGGTGGTGGTGGTGGTAATGGGATGGCTTTGGTCTTCTTTTCTTTTTTCACTTCTGGTTTCCCTTCTTTCTTTTTCACTTCTGTCGAAGGAGGATTGGAGATCATCTTTTTAACCCAAGCTTTAAGTTCTTCTTGTTGGGGTATAGGGGAAGGGGTCAACAAGGACGCTGCAATCTTACTAGCGATGGGAGCTGCTGACGGTGTTTGAAAGACTTCTCGTGCCTCATCTTCCTCCGGCATCCGTGGGGTTGCTTCTGTCTTGACCACTGGGAGTGGTGGTGATGGACTTTTCATCAGAGTCTTAAAATCTTTCAGAGTGGGTAGAACTGTTTCATCTAAAGCTTTCTGGTGAAAGAGTTGCAATCGTTGCAACAATTGACCGTACCGTTGCGATTTTTCCGTTTCTGACAAATCGCTGCGATCCATCAACGATTGCAATTCGTGATGTAACTGGGACATTTCGGTCAAATGAGGATTGGGAGGTAAATGCGGGGTTCGTTGTTCTTGCCAACGATGGTATTCCATCCATCCTTTGTAAGGCACTAAAGCCAGTTTTCGTCCTTCCATCGGATTTCAAGGATCACGTCTGAGATGTTTTGAATCCAAAGGTCCCTTTTATCTTCTTGTACCTTTTTATCTTCATCCTCCCAGGATGTTTCCCATTACTCCTTTCAGCAAGGGTCCTCCTATTGTTCCCATTACTCCTTTGAGCAACATGGGCAAAAAGGGTAAAATTCCTCCGCGTTGCACCAACATCTTTTTCTTTTGACCAATGGGTATTTTATTTTGGACCATTTGGCGAAGAACGTGTCGACGTTTGGATAAGCATTCTTTCTGGTGTTTAGACAAAGGTATTGTGCCTTTCAAGACATTCAGACAACATTCGCGCACGGTATCGATGACGTCTTTGGAGGTAGTTTGAATGAGTTTTTTTCGCATGGGTGGAAGAGCTTTGGACAGGACAAACAACATGTCCCAATGTTTGGCTAAACGAGATGGCAGTCCATTCCTTTTCTTTCCTTTGGGGGTAGAAGAGGAATGTCTTTTTTGGGGTGACATCTTTCTCGGTTGGTTCGTTGATTCCGTGGCACACGGCAAAAATACTCTAACGTCGATGACTTGTCACACGATCTTTTATCCTTTTTGGGGGACTATTGCTTCGTCATAAACGTGACGATGTGTTTTCCAACATCGCCAAAGAATCCTACTCTTTGGTGGCTCCTCTTTTTTTTTTGACGAGTGTGTCTTTTCTTGGGGTGACGTCGATGTTTGGCTAAGCGCTTTTTAGGATGCCGTGACGGTCTTTTTCGTTTTCGTTTTCCTTTTTCGACTGACGAAGGAAAACGATGGTAACGGTGTGAACTTCTTGGAGGGGACATCTTTGGGCGTTCAGCAGCACAAAAACACTGATCCGTATTGTTTGACGCAGGTGTGTTTTATACTGGAATGCGTCGCCACTGATTGTCTTTACGACGTATCAATTTGATGACAGGCAACACACGTGGTGGAGGAGTTCGCAACGGTTTGATGTGGAATCTGAATGATGCCTTGCAGTAATTGACGTGCTGTCACCGTAAACCATCGTAAAACTTCTTTGAGACTAGCTTCTAAGACACCAGCACGTATTTGTGGATTTTTTTCGCGACTGATACCGTACAAGGCACGAATCAGTTTAATGGGAAGATGAGACTGAAGCGACTGAAGGGACGTCATGCTGACGATGTGTGAGACAGAGCCAAAGTGACCGAGGTTTTTGATGGAATTTTTTTTGGTGATTGTGATTAAGTCGACGAAGGGAACGTGTACACGACAGGCCCTCCGTCTTGGCACCAGTGGTGAAACCGATGGGTACGAAATCGCAAATAATCGGGAGTGGTGGGTATTAAATCCACGAGTAAATAAGCGTGTGGGGTTTGAGTGGCATCGTCGTACGCATGAGTCAGCCAAGGCGTTCCCAACTGTTTGGCTAAGACTTGTACTTGTGATTTATCCCTAGGGCTTTTAAACAACACCACGTAATGAGTATTGAGACTGATGGTACGATGGGCTTTACTTTGTTGAAACAAATTTTGGGTGATGTAAATGACACTGGCATTACGATGATGTCCTTTGCCCGTGAACCAGAGTTTAATTTCTTCTTCGTCTTCTCCTAACATGTCGTAAAAAATAACCATATGAGTTTGACTAGGATCAGACACGATCCCGTCGTCCTCGCCAGGAATGCCTTCCACAAAGACGATGGAATCGCCTTGACTTTCTCGTAGAAGGCTGTACGCCGATTGCCACTCTTTGTAACACCACACGATTCGTTGAGGTGGACGATCGATCAAATGATGTTTATGTTCGATCAAACGTTTGACAAATTCGGTTTTGCCTGAACGCTAGGTCCGGCAATGAGCATGTTAAAGGGATGGCGAAGATACAAGGCCTCCCAAATAGTCCGATCTACGTGTTCGTCAATGACTTTGACAGTGGAGGAAGAGGGAATAGAGATAGTAGAGGCTGCCATAGTAGTGTAAGAAATGTCACTTTTGACACGAAGACAGACAAGACAAGAGTTTTTATACTTTTTTTCAGGACACGTTTATTGTCATCTTTAAAAGTGAACAACACGAAAGACAAAAATACATAAAAGCCAAATGGCTAAGTACATGAATAAAAGAAACATCAAAACGATCATAGTGGAATATAAACAAGTCTCTGTACAACATTTGTGGTGATCAAGAGGTGAAATTGTAGGGGTAGTGTGTAATTTTCTTAGAATCTCTACACTCCTTGGCACAGTCACACAAGAGTCCTCCCGGAATGGCCTTTCGGAGATGTCGATAATGGTCCTGTCCTGAAGAGAGTGGTTTTCCTCGGTCATGACTTCTTCTTCTTCTGGCACTGTCGCTAACACTGGTTTGAAAGTTACTTTTTACACGGAACGTTTTAATTTTTTAGGATTACAAATCTTTTGCATAGTGTGCCACTTCTTTTGCCCATGCCTCAAAACCCCAACTTTTCCAGTCACGTACATCTTTCCAGTGAGGGTGTAAGTCACAAGCTACACACACGTCGTCGTACACATCTTCAGTGCCTAAAACGTTGACGAATCTTGTTTTCCCGTAGAGGTTGAGAAGTATCAAGATGAAAGCGCAAAGCTTCGAGCAGAATGAGTCTCTCGTGTACATTTAAAGGGACCACTTTCATGCTTTTTGGAGTGGTATGTACTGTTCGTAAAGAGTCCACAAGGAATCGGCTGGTAAACGAAATCCCAGAAAGCAAGTCACTAAGACACACACTACATGTCGACCCCAATTCAATGAACACAGTTCTCGTAATAGACGATCGTAATCCTCTACCGTTTGAATAGTGTCATTGATTTCCTTCCACGGAATCTATTTTATTACGAATGATAAAAGTCGTGGCATGGTAATCCGTTTTTATACCCTCTTTGATGTAAGGTAATAAGTGTACTTTTTGAACAGCCTCAATTTTATTTTAGTACCGTACCAAAACAGTTTAGTCACTAACTCACACACCACACGTGGCACAGAAGTTTACTCTTGAAGTAGAAAGAATTGTTCTTGTAAAGTTTTGTTGTAATTCTCTAACTCGTCCGTTGGAATTCGGTGTATTAGGATCACCTTGTAAGTTGAATGAGTGGCATCCAAAAATTTATGAATTTCACGCGATTCATCAATGTCTGACCACTGGAACACTTTCATCAGAATGAGTCCTCTTATAGCATTTAGGTACCAGTGGTTGAAACATCGGTGACGTAACGGATGCAATGGTTCTTTGCGTTTCACTTGTATTTTGACGAACTTGCGGTAAATGCGTTCTCTCAATTCCACAGGCAAACCACGAATGTTCCCTTGTAAAGTATCCATAACCATGTGAGTCAAACACTTCTCCTAGAGCAAAAGTAAAAGACAAAGTGAGTAATTTCTGACCACTGCCATTCCAGGAATCGGTCAAGAATGTCAATAAAATCTTCAAATGTAAATGGTCTAAAGCAGAATATTAGGAAGATCGAACCTTTGATCCAGAGAAATCTGACTTGTTTGTTGACTTTTGTCAATTTCCTCTTGTGAATTTCTCTACATAAAAGTTCTACAGTCACAAATTGAGATTTGGCTCTGGCAAGTCCCAGCCAAATGTCCTTGTAGATCTTCTCTTGCAATTCATTTGGTAATGTTTGAAGATTATTTTTCAAATTGGGTTTAAATACTTGTCTAGGGGTTGTCCAACGTTTGACTCCTAGCCACGTAGCTGGTTTCTTACACGACATGGTATTCCCACTTCAATGACGAGGTCCCACTAAAGGTAGGTAGTGAGAATCTGGAGACCAT
>JAECUM010012867.1:0-109157 GCA_016617855.1 Megalonaias nervosa
CCCAACACTTTATATCATGATTTGTAGTACTTAAAGACCATGAAATTACAGCATGGATTGTTGTACTTAAAGCCCATTCTGTAACACTTTATTTACATTTATAAAGACCATGATTTATAGCATGGCTTGTACTTCTCAAGGCCATTTCCCTTACACCTTATAACACGATTTGTAGTACACAAGGCCAATTCTCCTACACTTTATAGCATCTGTAGTACTTAAGCCCCATTCCCCTACACTTTTTATCTTGATGTGAAGTTCTTAACGCCCATGATTTATAGCAAGATTTCATATGCTTAAGGCCCTCTCCCCTACACTTTTTATCTTATGTGAAGTTCTTAAGGCCCATGATTTATAGCAAGATTTCTAGTGCTTAAGGCCCTTTCCCCAATACTTTGACATTTATATAGCATTACTTTATGTAAGATTGGTGGATTATAATCATATTTGTTTTGCAAATTTATATTGACAAGATCTAAGAAAAGAATCTTTTCAGACCTTTGTGATGCACCTGTTGTTAATAACTTATTATTATTACTATATATATTCACTTACAAGTCTAGACCAACTGCAAACAACACAGACCCTGGTCTGCGATTGCATAATGTGCCGGCAAACGGGGTTTGTATTGTTCATTCTGTTGATTACTCCGAACTACATAGACCTGGATGTGCTGGAGCATTAAGCTGTGGCAAATCTGGGTCTGTGCAGTTTGCAGTTGGACTCATCTTATTAGTTTATATATATCAGTAGAAGTAGTAGTATTTTTTAATTATTATGTCAACTTTATTTTGTAATGGGAATAGTTCATCAAAATAAAACGAATGTGACTGCTTAAGGATTTTTTTTTGGCAAACTGGTCAATAAAATTGGTCCAACAAGAAATTGTGTTAATGGAACACAAATGCTCTACCATAGTGCCTCAAGAACTGATCTAAAAGCTGAACTTAACGTGACAGATCAAGGGACAGAGGGACACAATATGATCTAACAAATTTGTTGTGGGGATAAATATTCTGTAATACATACTCTTGTACCTCCTACTTCAAAGTTATAACTAGTCTGACACACATCAGACCTGCAGCCATCTTTACAAAGAAAAAAAAAAAGGGCATGCACAATAATTTCCATCACAGGACTTTACAAACGTTGCTATACAAGACATGACTGCTGAATACGGGTGAAATTTATGGTAGGTTTGATTGTATCATTTTGAAACTGCACTTAACCACAGTTTAACTAAGGTATTACTAATGCAAAGCTGAAAACATCTTTCATGATTTCCCTGAACAATTTTTTAAATCAGTGATATGAATCCAATAAAATTAATGATACCTCATATTCACAAAACTCTTCAATAACTTAACAGATTATTCTTCCAAACTTCAACCAAAAAAGTATACAAGAGGTGTTTTTAACCTGGAAACCTGGAAAGAAACACTGACCCATGGGAAGCTACTGACGAAGTTTCTCACATTAGTTTTGCCATTACAAAACCAATCAACTAACATCTAGTAGATTCTCATTAATGCAAATCTTGTTTACCCAGAATACCTGTTTCTCAAAACAACATGCATGTCCCAAACTGCAGATTCAGACAGCCCACAATTGTTCACCTGTATTCCCCATTTATCCGGACATTACTTGTGTCCAACAAGGAGTTTATAATTCTAATAAAGACATCCCATTACTGCAGTGGCTTTACATTTTTCAATGAAACCACCATCATAAGATGGTTGCAGGTGTTATCTCAGTGTGATATATGATTTTATTTACAAGGGGAAATGATGCTTATAGACATAAATGTCATATTATTATCATCTACATAACATTGTTACCATTATCTTTTTAATGCCTTTTATAGAATTTTACCAATCTTTACCCTTTATCTTGTAGTACCTCATGTATACATTTATTTTGCACAATTTACCTTAAAAGTATTTTTGGCAACACCTTATATTTACAAATTTCGAACTATCTTATAATCAGCACCATATAGCCAGTATTGTTCTGACATGTCATTAAACTTTCATTTATACATTTTGATGTATGACACAATAAAAAACACAGCATGAACAATTATAGAAAAATAATTTACTTCTGGCAGAAAAGTTGTAAATTTTATCAAAATGAGCATACCTGTACAGAATTCTCTCTGATGCAAAAACATGATAATACTTATTGTTCCATTAAATGGAATACAGTGTACACATCATTACAAGAGTACTGGATATCACAGAGAAATAATCTCTCGTCCATTTTGCTTTCTCTAACTTGGCACAACTGGTTGTGCCATAAATCCAAGTCATAACATGTGTACACAAGAAATCCAAATGGAAACAGACACACACAACCCTCTAAACATTTTACAACAATGGCTCACTGCAGAATAACTATACAAAATCAAATGACATGCTTGCTTCAGTTTGTTGGCACCATACACTCCAAATATGTGTAATTATCAATAATGAAATCATTGGTGATCCTAAATTTAAGCTAACAATGAAACATCAAAAACTATGGGCAAAAAGTTCAATTTTGATATCTGATATCTCCATGCCCACCCAAGTAATATTACAGCCCTGCAGGATAGCATCCAGCTTCCATACCACCTCACCCAAATCCTGTTAAAGGCTTATCATCTTCTACAAAAGCTCAAACTTTGGTCAGAAGATTGCAATGGTTTAACATTATAGGATTCAGTTGCAAAGATACCTTTAGCTTCATGCAGATGCAACTATTTAGACCTCAAAATATGACAAAAATTTAAAGCAATCAGAAACCAGACTAGACAATCAAATGCCCATATTTATAAAATTAAGCATAAAGAGTGAGCTAAAATAGTGTACAAAAAAAATTCAAAAAGTGAAGCTGGAAAAAAATAATAACTGAGGATCATTTTACCTTTGCTTTTTTCAATGTAAATGGTGAACCACAATAGTAACAAATAGCCTTCCAGCAGCATTGCAGATTTGATTCGGTGCTTTGCATTTATTCTAATTAAAGGGTATTTAATGTCCAATTATCTTTCTAACAAAAGACCCACTTAATTTTTTTTGTTGAACCAGCCTTTAATTAAGCTTGAAAGTAAGAACTTAAACATTGATCCTAATCTGAAACTTTAACATTAACCTTAATAGAGGGTGTGGACAATCTATGTCATATAGATGCCAAAGTGTCAAGCATCCACCAAGATGGGTTAAAAAAACCATACTAACTATACAAATTATAAACACCTGGGGGTAAAGTATCGTCCAAATAAAGTAATTTTCTTTTTATGTATAGGATAAAATTCAGTCTGTACTTTCTTACAGGCAGAACTGAGCTAAATTTAACTTTATTATAAATAAGCCACATTGTACATGGTTGCATTTATCTGTCTGTAATGAATAAGATGTAGAAAGTGTAGATGAAGATGAGGAAGATGAGGATGACAACAACAATAAGGAATAATTTGCATGCAAGCAAATTATGATTGAAATATTAATATTATTAATGAAACACAAGTATCATATACGCTCTCCTTTCAAAGCTTCATACATATACACATTAAGTACACTGTTCTAGTTTAACATATTCACACAATACACAGCTTCAACTCATAATGATCATGTACATCTCACTTCCACTGTCTCTTGGTGCCAATATTATGGCTTCCATTTTTCTTTTTCTGTAACCTACAGGGATTAGAAAGAGGTCAGTCCTCTATATTGTTCTAGTTTGTTTCAGTGTCTTGAAGACAATTCTGAACTGACAACACTAGTGTGGTGTTAGGTCTCACGAGCTTTACTGAGTGAACACAGAAGTAGACTTTGCACCTATTGCAAAATATACATAGTCACAATCTGTTTGCCTCCTATGGCAATTGATCCATTGCACTGAATTTTGGCATGCAAATGCAGATCAAGCTGTCATCTTCATTTGAATGATCTAACGCAGATGTGCCTTTGAATTTCTGGCTGTATTTCTTTTGCCCCATAACGTGGACAAAATTTATTGCTACCGTGGATTTGGTGGTCCATCCATTCTAGGGGGAGGTCCATCCATTCTAGGTGGCCTGTCCATCCTTGGTCCATTCATTCTCGGATGAGGGGGACCATTGGCTCCCAAAGGTGGACCGTTGACACCTGGGTGTAGAAATCCACAAGAGTTGCCACGTTTACAGTCTCCAGCAGCAAAATGTCGGCAAATAATCCCTGAAATTATGAAGAAATCAGTTAAACATAACAGAAACATTAACATCTGATATTTTTGTGTACTTCCTTAACAAAAACCTTGAATAGTTATTTTCCTACAAATATCAGAACTGAACTTGCTTCTAAAGATGACATTAATGAATGAGATGAAGTCTGAGCAACAGGCATAATGAAATTTTTCGTAAGGGTTATTACAGTAAAATTTCAAATATCTGCACCCTTTTGCAAAATTTTGATTTGAGCATTGGTTGCCTCAATAACTTCTCCACCCCTGGAAATGCTCCATTAGTCTATATGATTTTGAAGTATGGAAAAGTGGTTTGTATATAATATGAATTTTCCTGCACTTTTAGGCATGCTTTCTTAGTAACAAGTACAAATTTGTTTCACGATTATTTTAATGTGCACAATTTCAATCCAATGTAACAGTTAAAACAAATGATGAAATATTTTAAATAAAAAATGTTGGTCAATAAGAAAAGCTATTGCCAGTGAAATAGTTAAACACGAGTCCTTTGATGGGGATGACACTTTACAGTCCCAAAATAGTTTCAGGAATTAAAGAAAATGCCATTTCTTCTGTTTAACTGCTGGTTGCTGAAACCATTTCTGATATTTTTAAGTGACAAGATTTCAAAATAGACACCACTGAAAAAACTTGGTGAAAACCCCACGTTGATATGAAAATCCATTCAGGACAAACAGTGATTTGGCACCATTTTCATTCAGGATCAATTAGATATCAAAAGGAATCCTCTTGTGAAAATCTCAAGCCGACGTGACTTTCCACTTAGGAGTTGCAATAACAAGGTGTTAGAGATGGCTGCAAGGCTGGCTATACTAGATGTTAGAGGGGCACCATTTTCAGTCACTACCAACTAGACATGATAAAACATCGGATGAAAACCCAGTGCTGATATGACTTCCCATCTAGGAGGAGTAGTAGTAATAATTTTCAAGATACCGTATTGGATATCAATTTACACAAAGTTTATTTCAGTTGAACAACACCACATATTAGTCTACGGGTGAAAACTCCATGCTTTCCATTCAATAGTAGCAATAACAAGATTTTCAAGATGGATGCTGTGGTGGCTATATTGGACATCAGATATTGGCACCATTTTCATTTAGGACCAATTACTGCATTTTGGTGTGTGTAACATGTATTTTTAGGAAGGGGTGAGCATTTTATGGAAGAACCACAAAAGGAAAAAAATTTGTCCAGGTTGATCTGATGAAAGAATCAAGGCAATAAAGCTGCCCACATGTCACATTCATTCCTTATGAAACATTAAATCCGTCGCATTATAACTAAATTATTTATGAGCCTTACGATACAAATAATGCTTACAAACCATGATTGTTAATAAACTAATTTAAATTCACAATACTATGCAGCCTTTTGTTCTGTGACTCGACTGTAAATACATGCAATTTTGACTGGCAACTTGTTATTCCTCTCTGTCATCTTTACATTAAAGCTGTGCAAAGTAACATGTTGCACTGGAACATATACAATTACCATAAAGTTCAATGTTCAGTAACTGTTGATCTGATGAATTTATTCTTCATTTATTCCTTTCTTTATTCATCTTGAAATGCAATATTTAGAATCCAAGCAGTCTTAATGTTCTTAACACATTTCGTGGCCATCTTTTTTTGTGATTACAGCTTGTTACAGTAAAATTGACATGTATTGTGAAACAAAACATGAAATCGGCAAATATTTTTCTGTCATTAAAAAATAAACTTGGTTCCCATCTTTGTGACTTGACTCAGTGTTGTCTTTTCAAGGTAATCAGAGATGGCTAAAGCTTTGATGCGCTGAACATATAAGTACAATGCTCTGTCTTGGTAAATTTGCAATCTCTTTTCTTCAGAAAATAAACTTAGTTCTTTGTTTTATTTCTCATCTTAAACCATAATTTTGATACTTTTTTGTTATAATGCAGTGTTCAATATTTAACAAAACATGGAAAGGTGCTTTTAAAGGTAATCAGCATAAGCAAAAGCTGATATGCCAAACATAATTACAATGCACTGTCTTGCTAACTTCTTGCTTGGGCATTGAGACATATTTAAGAGGATTCACAGTATAAATTATTGGACCTAAACTTTCACACAGCATTTTAAATCTAAAGAATTTAGTCAAAGTATAAAAAATGACATGTAATAAACTTATACACTGAAAAAATCCCAAGCTAACCATCATTGCCTGTGCAGAAGCACAACGTAACAGAACCACTGGGAGGCAGTTCAGTGAAGGAGAGTCTTCTGTTATGGAGTGAAGAATGGCAGATGAGGACATACAGTGGCTTTTTAAGACTGATGACAACGACGAGGAAATTGGGGGATCTGATGCAAAAGACTGAATAGCATCAACATAGCAGTTTTATGGGAAACAATAAAATTAGAATGATATACTTTCAGTATTGACACTTCTTTCATTCTTTCTTTTATGATATCTTTCTAAAATTATTTGTCATGGTTGGGTGCCCTTTACTGACAGGAAAGATCAGAGAAGCAGTTAACCACTGGTTTATTGTAAGCAATTCAAACAATGTTTAACAAATGATCACTGCAATATCCAAAAGTACAGACTATCATCACACTACAAAAATAGAGTGAAATTATCACAATTATAATTTGTATTAGATCACATGTACATTATATCGCAGAACTGAATGTTTTACCACATTCTGAGTCAAAAAATGGGGTGCACACTACACACACAAAAATATGGCAGACATCTTCAGAAGTCTTTTAGTGAAAACCCCATGGTCATGTGACCATCCATTCAGGTGGAGCATCAATAACAATTTTCAAGATGGCTGCTGCAGTGGCCATATTGGCTATCCAGAACCTGCCAACCCTAACAAGAATGGCTCAGTAAGGTAGCTGATTGTTTCACACAAGTATGACCAGTTTTCAATAAGGTGCAACAAAATATCATGTACTGCTATTGTCAAGTTGGAAAACATAACTAAAAAGAGTTCGGTATTCCAAACTGATAAATCTATGGTAAACTACTATGTTCATCTGAAAAGTTTGTAAAGTGCACCTTATTTAACTATAGTACAGTTGCACAAACATCAGTTCCAAACCCTATGCAGCTTAATGGCTTCTTGCTATCTCTCAACTCGACATAATTCTTGGAATTTTTGTCTTCATTTCACATGACAGCAATTGTATCTCCTGCCATGTGACATAAATTGATACATATGTCCAATATATGTATTGTTTCCCTTCCAGCTTTTATTCAGAACAATCTGAATATTCATTGTTATACTTCTGTGCTGATTATTAAAACTTTTTAAGAGGCTTTATTTTTTCTATTTGTCTTTAACATGTATTGGTAGCAGGTCATCATTAATAAAAGAATTATATAATCAAAAATTTGATCATGCTGACAATTGGCATAGAAAAATTCATGCAGTTGAAAGTGTCTGAGGTACTACTATAAAGTTAGTCTGGCTCTCTGACTAATTCTGCTAAAGCTAATGTTAAACCTGGATCCAAATCAAATGTGGATGAGCTAATTATCTTGATTTGACTGCAACAATCATATTTCCCTTGTTTTTCCTTTTATTCCGTAAGTCGTATTTTAAGGGTCATTTTCTTAAGACTTGTGGCAAAATTGTAAGGGTTGGCAGGTCTGATTTAGGACTAGCTTGACATCTGAAGTCTTCTGGTGAAAACTCCATGCCCAAACAACTTTTGTTCAGAAGGAGAAGTGAATTTCAAGATGATTGCCCTGATGGCCATACTGGATAGTGGATCCACACCATTTTCATTTATGACCAATTAGACATCATAAAGTCTTTCAGTGAAAACCCCATGTTTTATTTATAGTACATCCATTCTGGAGGAGTAGAGACAAGATTTTCAGGATGCCACTATGGTGGCCATATCAACTGCCCAAGTCAACCATTTTCATTTAGTACCATTAGATATTATGTCTTCTGGTCACATCTCCATGTAAATATGACTTTCATTTCACGAGGAGAAGCAATAACAAGATTTTCAAAATTGCTGCCACGGTGGCTACAGTGTTGTGTCAGATCGGCACCATTTTCGTTTAGGACCAGCTAGATATCATAGGAAGTTTTTTTTAGTGAAAACCCCATGTTGATATGACCATTCATTCACAATGATCAGCGATAAGATTTTCAAATGGCTGCTGTAGCAGCCTTATTGGATATCAGAACACCATTTTCATTTAGGGCCAACTATACCTTAGGATAAATGTGTGTGCAAAATTTAATGGCAGTACTCTAAAGAATACCAGGAACTAACCTGTGCTAACAGACCGATGGACGATGGACAAAAGGCCATCACATAAGCTATTCTGGTCTATGACAAGTAGAGCTAAAAATAAATTTACATTCCGTTTTGAATTTTAAAAATATATCTTCAATCAACCATTGGTGTCCTACTGAACACAGTTTGAAATGACTGTTTCATGCCTCTGTAGCACTATAATGAAAGGCAAGGAAAGAAAGAAAATCTTGCTGGTAAACTCCACAATTGGGCCAACTTTTATTTTGACACTGAGGTTAATCTAGTGTGTGGACACACATGTACAGACATGCATGTGGTCATCAAATTGATCAGTATGTCGAGCTTCCTTCATGGCTGACTGAACAATAATAATAAAGCAGATTACAATGCACTGTGGAAAAAGAACAATATTTGAATATTAGTATTTCAGCAGGGGTGTCTCGAGTATCCTTTGCTGTATTTCTATTAGGTATTTCAACGCACAAATAAAAAAAACATGCTGAAATTCTGGGTTAATTTGGATATTTTTAGACACGAAATCAGCTGCACACAAACCTTGTCTGAAGCCACCTCTGCCTCTCAATGGTGGACCACCAGGCCCATGGGGCCCTGGGCCTGGCATTCGACCTCGGAAGGCCCGTCGTGGTGGGCCACCCCTGCCTGGCCCCATGGGACCTGGTCTAGGGCCTCCCATCATGTTTTCTCCCCAGCCCTCATCCCCTGGACCAGGACCCATCCTAGGGCCTGTACCTGGACCTGGTCCTTGACCTGGGCCTGGACCTGTAAATAATGGAATGAAATTAGAGACATTATTTTACACAAGTGTGTGTGTACGACAGATATAACATTTATTTTAAGCAAGTCAAATGATATTACATCAGAAAAGCTGTTTGCACTGATGTTATGTGGTGTTACATGGTGTCTGGACATTGTGACAATTTTCATATGGTGCTATGACACCACTGTATTCTACTCGTGGGTCATATTTACATTATTGTTATAAAATATGAAACATGATTAATTCCTTTAGTTTAGTTATAGCAGACTTCTAAATGCTTAAAGATGGCAATGTTCATAATCCTCCAAACTTTATTGTTTCAAAATTTATAAATGAAGACTGTCAGTGAAACAGCACATGAAAACACATTACTACTAAAAGTGAATGATAAGGTAGGTGAAAAATCTATCAGCAAGAGTCCCAAGTGGGCCTGATGTTGCTCACCTGGCTTACATAACCTAACAGTTCACCATTTAACTAAGCAGGCTATTGCAGATTTGTAAGAACTCAATATAATCTTCCAATCCTTATACCATGTCATGCAATGTTAACTCTTTTACCATAATTTACAAAAAAATTTCCAAAGGAATAATTTATATGCACACATTTTGCACAAAAATGAACCCGTATAAGATTTTTTTTATATGATACAAACATATCTGAATGTGTTGTTATATAAACATGTTTGAACAAGTTCTGTCAAAATCAGATGAAACAAAGTCTCTAATGAGGTGAAAAGTTTAGCCAAGATCACCTCGTTAAAAAGCATAGATCTCATTTATTAAAGAATCTAAGATCATAATGGCAAAAACTTATTTACCAGGTTTGGGCAAAATCCCGTCAAAATTCAGTTTCCAGTGTTTTAAGAAGCTCAGAAAGCTCTGATTTATTCATACTCAAACTTGTCCAATTTCTTGATCATATAAGACTATTAAACAAACCTTATAAAAATAGTCACTTGACATCTGACAAGCTCATCCTTCAAGATGCAAGATCACCTTATTAATATGCATGCATCTTGCTTATTATTGAACTTGTCCAAAATCTTGATGATAGAAGCATAATTTCTAAGTTTTTTTCAAAACTGTACCAGAAATCTGGCTTTCAGAGTGTTAAAAAAATTCAGCAAATCTGATGCAAATCACCTCATTAATATGCATGGATTTCATTATTATGAAACTCATCTGACGTCTTTAAAAAAGAAACTTATATTCCAAGTTGTTTCAAAATCAATCAGAAATATATCCTCCAGAATGGTAACCAGCACTGTTGATTGATAACATATGGTGGACACAGGGCCATAATATAAACTCACCTAGCAATAAAACTTAAACAAACAATGGTATCTAGATCTAATTGGGGCATGTCATTAGGTAATATGAAGCTGTGAACCAAACATTGCTTGCACCTTTGCTGGTTGAAACCTGAAACTGATTTTGCTAACTGTATTTGAAATTAAAAATCAGTTCATGAATAGATAAAAAAAGCCCACTTGAAAAATGTTCACAATTTATGAAAAAGATTCTGATCATGGACTACATAATTGGTTCAATCATAAATAAATAAATGGGTAAAAGACTTGAATTAAAACCAGCATTTTTGTGTCTTCAAGTTTCTTAATCACATTACATTCTCAAAAAAACCTTTTACTTTTAAAACAGAATTTAAATAACATAAAAATTATTTTGTTTTATATTATGAGCTAAAATCAATGAACATTAGACAAACTCTGCTATTCTTTTATTACATTTTTAAAAGTGCTGCTTGAAATTTCAAATCTTGAGCATGTACTCAAACGTTAAAAGCTTTATAAATATTAGTATAGTTCAAGTGCTTGGGTCTTACCATTGAGAGGGAACCTTGGCCCCATATTTCTGATAGGATGGAAGCCTGGAGGGGCCTGTCCCAGCAATCCTACTGGGCCCCCATGTCCCATAGGACCTGGACCCCTTGGGGGCATTCCACCTTCCTGCATAGGAGGACCTGTAGGATAAAGATATAACATGGAGAGATAAAACTTTTGATATGCAACTCCCTGTACTGATCTGCAATACGAGATTTTTTTTACCACCTCCTCACTAAAATATTTCATGATGATTTTGTCTGGAAGGAGCACCGTCTATATTTAGAATAAATCGCAACACCTACCCACCCAACAAGACTGTAGTTGATATTTTTCTTACGTTAAATGAATGGAATCCATCCAGCCAAGTTAGTGAACATGGGTGGGTATGGAGGTGGTCTTGGACAAAGCTACCTAAAATTCAAAGTTTTTTAATAAAAATTTTCCAAAGTAGGGGAAAAACACATGACTGAGTATAGATATATCAAAGGAGATGAATGCATACAACAAAAGTCAGCATTCACCACTTATGTACACTGTTCACCTAGAACAATTCCTTGCTGGGCCTACTTAATGATTAATAATGTGAAACTGGCAAACTCTACCCACCTTCCTGTAAGCCTAAGTGATTAAACTGCTTATAAGTGAAAGAATGTCATTATACTGTTTGCCTCTGCCAAGAGTTAAAAATCTTGTTTTGATAAGCTTGACTCTCGTTCAACTGATGACTGTGATTTTCTTAACACTTTTTAAATAAAATGAAAATGAAACAAAGAACTAAAATATATACAGCACTTGTCCATATAGAACCAAAGTTATATACAGCAATTAGTTTGCATGGCCCATGACTGGTCCACATAGAATCTGAGATTAGACAAGAAACCAGGCCTTGACACAACCATAATCTACAAGATATTATCAAGTAGTATATACCACATATACTCGCTTAGAAGTAGTGTCCAACTGCAAACTGACCAGACCCAGATCTACAGTCACATAACGCACCAACAGATCTGGACCTACATTTTGCAGCTGGACTCGTTTGTTAAGAGTAATCAGTAGAACAAATAACTCAGGCCCTGATATGACACTGCATTATGCTACCAAAGATCAGGATTTATGTTGTCTGTAGTTGGACTCTAGTCATAAGCAAGTAAATACACTAACTCTTGCTCTAATACTAAATAAGCTCACAATATCAAGATGATGCAAGGTTTATTGTATTCAAATGTTTGCTGGAGCACATGGGAATTGTTGCAACCAAGGATTTGAAAGTCCATTTTATCTGAGTGCTCTGGCAAATGTTCGACTTATCAAACCATGTGTAAACCTTATTCTTGCATGGTCAATCACCAAACGAGTCAATTATTTACCAATAAAAAAAATTCTATAATTATGATAACCTGTATCAACTAGTATGTTCACAAATGCACAGGTGTCTCAGGAGCTGAATTGGTTTGATCACATAAAAATTAATTACCTAACATTTGCTGATTGAAAGGTTCAAGCATCCGTTGAAGCTGGTTGTAAGCCTCACGTGATTCCTGTTCAGAACTGCCTCCCTGTTAACAGAATTATTTGCTGTTGATTAAATGTAGATAATGTTACTTACTTTTAGTTATTGAATCAAGATAACTTGCTCATCCACAGCAAAATAATTGCCACAAAAATGTCTGAAAAATCAGTTTTATTTTGAACAACTTTCATTAAACTGTTCTGATTTATGATGTTGTATTAAGGCAATAGTAAAATAGTAAGAAGTCTTATGATTAATAATAAATTCTTTTCAAAACATTGAAAAATTATAAAGTGTCTTTTCCAGGAACACACCATGGCTGCCAAGCTAGGCTGATCTAATGGTGGTATTCAAACCTTCACCCTTTCAGTTGCAAATCCAGCATGCTAACCACTCAGCTGCCACAATTCGTTGGCACAACTGAGAATGTAAATGTCTCACAGCTCAGAGATCATCATCCATAAAGATGTGCCATATTTCTCAGCTGGTGATGTTGATATTTGCACCTATGTCACTACATGACCATGTTCTGATCATCTAGTCGGCTTAATTAGTGCAGGAAAAAGCAGCATCACTGATGAAAATCAAGAACTTGAAAAAATGAGATGTTAAAAAAAAAAATACTTGTTATCTAACAGGAAAATGCAAAATTACCACATTACACGGTAAATAATGTTTGGGGTGCTAACCATCTCTATGACTGAAGCAATATGGTTCAGCAATGGTCTAACACAAATGCAGACTTCACTATATGATATGTTTAAATTCAAACTCAAATAACTGCACTATCATTCACTCACTTTTTGTTAACTGTTCACTAACAATCAAAACCTGCTCTAAAAAAAGGTGTTAGAATTGAAAAAAAGAGATCTTTCATTTTATAGAAAATGCTGCACTAATAGGTCGGACTGGTCATCTTGGATTGAACGATTTGTTTAGTAATATTCTCACAAAAAAGTCAGACTACAGTGTCACTGTGGTTGATCTATACATGCCATACAATTCCACACTTTAACTACTCTTACTCACCATTAAGGAAGTCAGTATATTTTGCACACTAGCTAGTACTGGGTTGGTAGTATCTGGTGGTCCATGCTGCTGTATTGAACTGAGCAGATTAGCAATTTCTGGTGGAAGGTTGTAACCCCCAGCATTAGCTGGACTGGGACTCTGGTTTGATGGTGGATTACACAGGTTTGGTCCTGGATGCTCATTGTAGTCATACGTGTATTCGTCTTCACCAGTTGTCTGTGAATAAATGCAGAAAGTTAGTTACTTTGAAAACCAGCAAAAACCATACTGCACCTATGATACAGTGGCACCTACAGTTAAGACAACTTTGATATGAATGAAATTGTTTCCACATTTTTTCTTTCTGTGTTCACAGTAATTTTTCAATTATATATTGCTAGCTGACTTTCTGTATCGGGGTAAAAGCTGCATGAACCAGTTAGGGTCATTAGCTTGGATAGTTCCAATGGCAGAGCACCACTCCAGAGTTGGAAGGTTCTGGGTATGAGCCTTGTTTTGGCGACACATCCACCCTTATGATTTTTAGATATTAACCCCTACCAGTATCAAGTAAGAATGTAAGTATAAAAAATTTGGAATCACATCCCACCCTAACCATATGACAGAGATGAGAATGTTGTAAAAAAAAAGGCATAAAATAGTGAATGTAATAACTAGTCAACATGTATATCCTTGTGTTGACAACAATAATATGTACCATGTCAAAGATATTCATTGAAAACAGTAAAAGTAGTGGTATTCATAAAATGCTGTCACATGGTGCATTTGAGTCAGAAGTAAAAAAGGCAGTAACACTTACAAAAATCACAGCAACACAAAGATTTGCAGTACAAGCATCTTCTGACAATGACCATATAATGTACCAAGTTACACAGCAATCAATAAACTGCAAGACAAGTTGTGTTCAAGATTCTGTCATTCTCTACATTCATCTGCAAGTCAAAACAGGCAATAACTCTTATAAAAATCACAGGAACAAAGAGATTTGTCTACATATGCATCTTAAAGTGATGACCATAATATTTACCAAGTTTCATGACAATCCGAATAAAAACCATGGGAGTAGCTGCATTCACAAGATTCTGTGATGGATGAAAAGACAGATGGATGGGGCAGATATGAGAATTCCTACTGAGGTAGGATATAACAGGATAGCCCCTGTATGTAGCATAGCTTGTTAATGAGAACGAAAATGAATTTAAAGAAATGAAAATTGGCTACTTGCAAGTCTAGAATAATGAATTGGCATAATCATATTGAACTCTTCTATGAAAGCATCAAATCCAAGAGTCATCTGCATGTCCAACAAAACAACACATCCTTTGCTTTGAATATTGAGCTTCTACTAATAAAACGTGCCAATTTAGATAAAATAATAAGACCGTTGTGTTGAATGTTCAAAACCTTATATTATCTACCACTGGTGAAACTGCTTGCTTGATGTTGACATAGCTATTATGTTAATAATACAGAATCCTCTGTTCTAAAAACAACTATGTAGCAGAACCCCTCAACAGGAATTCATACACTTAATTAAGGCTTTAAAACTGACATATCTTTTATAAAACAAACCAAAAATAAAAGAATTAATACAAGTATAAAGAATTGCAGATTATAAGAGTTTAATGTTGTTATTTCATAAACTGTCAGATGCCAACTCACAGAGCTGTGTGAGATTCAGCAACTGATGAACTCAGAAAAAGCAAATTAAACACTTAAATGTTGCCCCGAATTATCTCTAGTATTAGGGTAAATCCTGCTTACGTCTTCCAGTGCAATGATTTTGGGTTCTGCTGGTTCCACATGCTCCAGATCTGGCTCTGCAGGACTGTCTGGTATTCTTAAAATAGATGATAGCATGATTTATCTAATGCTTAATACACTTGTCTCTCCATTACAAAACGTGCAATCTGATTAAAATTGAGATTTCTGACAAACTAGAGATCTGACAGGTGCCAATATAAGTTCATGTTCTGCTGACCTTTGGAATTCTAGGTTCACTTATTTTAGGGGCCTGTCAGATAAAGTGTCACATTTTATGTCAGAAAGATTTATCATTATTAACAATATCTTCCAAATAGTGTTATTCACTTTCCAAAATATATATCAAAATATCGCTGCCTATAAGATTTGCTTATTATAAACCAATCTCAATTTGAATCAGACTGCAATAAATGTAAATTTCATGTCATATGATGTGGTGTGAGTGTTGTATGTGAAGTTTCTGCACTGCCAATAATTTATGAAACTTCAACTTTTTTAGCAGCATAGTAAGAAAAACTTATGTTCTATCATCTGATAAATAGAGTCTAATCATTGTGTTTGTTACATATAATGTTTTTTTTAAAAATGGTATTTAACTGCACTTTGAGTCCATTATTGTCTACATCATGCAGAGGAAATGGGAGTTAACCTTTCCCAAGGACACATCGAGGTACCTGACCCCACCTGGATTTTGGCATAGGTAACGAATCCACAACTATTGGCTTTGAAGTCCAACTCTCTACCAAGGTTCCATCATTCCACATGAACAAAATTGAAACATTACATTCATTTTGCATTATGTATAGCATTAAAATGCCCTGTACTATCATCTGATAAACAATGTAGGTATTTCCTGGCTATACAGGGAACAGACCAAATTATTTGTTCTTAAGTACTGTGGACAACTACATGTTAAATTGAAAATAAATACCTGGTTGTCCACAGCAATGAGAGGTAAATACATGTAGTTTAGCCTCCTTCCTACATTGTCGTAAATGTTTTATTACCTGATTTATTTAAGACTTACAGAAAATTAAGAAATGTGGTTCTCTGTGAACACACTGGTTGCACCAGAGTATCTGATCAGGCTCCTTCATTTTGAAAACAGTTCTAAAATGCCAGTCGTGCACATATTAGTATACTAGGAAATGTTTTAAAGATAGTCTTCCCTTATGTGCGACTATTACCCATAATTATGCTTAAAGGGAAATAGATTGTACAAGGAGAGAAACATGAAATACGGGCTGTTCCATTAAAACATACATAGGACACAGGGAAGGCACTTTTAAAGTGGGGTACTCACCCATAGATGCAATTTAGATTTTTTTATCATTTTAATATGAACTCTGTGAAATCAAAGTACCCTGGCATATATTTTAAAAAAATGTCCTTCCCTGGGTACCATGTATGTTTAAATGTAACAGCTCTACAGTACAAGTCACATGGGTTATGTATGCGCATTTACTCATTTTAAATTAAATATAACTTTTTAAAAAAATTAAACACTAATTTTCTTCACCAAAGTCTATTCAATCCTGATTATTGAATGCTTGGCTCTTTAACTGTCACCAAGAAACTTCCGGACAAAAATTATCTATCGCTATGAACTTTTATTACAATGGTGGCCATGTACTAAACTTGGGTCAAGAGTGCGTTGAGTGGAATCATCACAATTGAGGGTAGTACAAATTTGTTTATCAATATGCGTAGCTTTCATTGTGACATCACAGCATGCGACATTCAATTCTGATTGTACTGGATCACACCTTGAGGTTCATTTCGTCCCAAAATGTATATGTACTTTAACAATGATTTTGCCATATGCAACTCTTGGGGTGTCTAAATAATGACCTTCCAAAGGAATATGGATGTATAGGAATCCAAATGAAGTGAATACTTGCCATTCAAAGGTATGTAGATTCAAATTCTAAAAAATGACACCCATTACTGAAAAAGTCAGTGTTGAATGCCTACATGACCCTTGTGACTTGTACTATAAATGGTTCTCTACAAATACAACAGCAAATAAGTATTAGAATCTTTCATTTGTGCTCATGTGAGGTGAATATACAAAGCAGACTGAATCATTTAAATGCTTTGCTTGCCAAGACTTTACAGACACAGAAACAATCAGGAATGCCGTATGGAATGAGTATTCCTCCAAGATCCTTTACGTATCTAAACAGCTATTAAACACTCTCTAGATATAAGTATACAGTATTAATAAACTATTATTTACAGCACGTAAAGATAATAACAGCAGACTAGCATTGTTTACCCTTATTTGTCAGAGATGCTTCAAGATGCTTATCACAATTCTAGAGTCAATTATTCAAATCTAGGCAGTCCATTTGGAACTGAACATGCATTCGTTTTCCTCATGATTTATCTGCAATATAGATTTTCTCTTCATCTCTTGAGCCATTTTTCACCTCTTTACAGTATAATCTACTGGCTAGTATTTACATAGTTTTCACACCATAAACTATATTCTATATACTAGTCTGTCATATTGGTGCGTAAGTACTTTTCTTCAGTGCCCACACAGAAAACTTCTTTTCAAACCTGTATCCTAGAAAAGTTTGATTTTCCATAATTTCATCTATATAAAATGGAAGGCAGAATTTCCATTCAAATTTCTAACAATTCTGTAATTCCAGAATGATTAGAATATTTTGTTTCAATATAATGCCATAAATGGGAATGATTCTTAAATGTAATTCAGTTAAATCAGTTATTCAACAATCACTTTTATCTGACGTTTTTGGTGGCAATGATTTGTGTTGGGTAAAGAAACAAACTGTAGAGTGCAAAAACCCTGTGCAACAGAAATGTGTGTCCATTAAGGTCTGTGCACACAATATTCATTTAGCAGTGGTGTCAAGACTTTTGATAGCACTCAAAAATAAATAAAATTGTTGCAAGTTTGTCAGCAATAGTTGCAAATGTTTTATTGTGTTGTTGTTGTTGTTGTTGTTGTTGTTGTAGGGTTTAACGCCATTTTTCAGCACACGATAGGCTATACATGGCGGCCAGTATTAATGGTGGAGGAAGAACCCGGGTAACCCCGGAAGGAACCACCAACCCACGAGAAACTACTGGCAAGCTTTCTCACATACCCACACTGGCCGAATCCGAGACTCAAACCCATGCAGACAGAGGTGAGATGGCAGTGATCCGTAACGGAGAGCGCTTTAGACCACTTGGCCACTCGGGGCCCCTGTTTTATTGTGCTTCACTTAAATTATGGTCCAAAAAGTGCAAGACAATATATCAGAGATAACAATAACAGGAATACTTATAATTGAAAATATAATTTGTAAAATTTCTCTGACTATCACATAAAGCATATGCTTTTCAGAAACATGTTCTGATCAAGTACACATCCTATTACACACTTATCTGAATATAAAGGTTATTGTTTTTACAAGGTTATTGTTTTTACAAGGTTATTGTTTTTACAAGGTTATTGTTGTTGCAGGTTTAATACTATTTTTCATCAGAAGATAGGTTATTTATGGCAGCCAGTGTAACTGGTTGAGGTTGAACCTGGGAAAAGCCCAGTTAAGTACTGCAGACATATGGAAAGCTACTGATAAGCTTTCTCACATGCCCCCATTGGCCAAGCTCAACTCGAAACTCACAAGGACAGAGGTGAGATGGCATTGACTGGCCACCTGGAGCACCTGAACATAAAGTTAACTTAATCCTTAGACCAGTTTCTATAAGCCCAAAGGTTACCTCTGCACATAGGTTTCACGATAATTTCACAACTGAAACTTCTTGCAAGGATATGGTATTTACCCACAAAATGCAAATAATGCACCAGCCAATCAGGAACTATACTGTTTGATTTAAATCAAAAGAACAAAATAAGCCCTCGGACACTAGTCTATCCTGACTTTAGTTGGGTACTTAATTACAAAAATAATCTTCGACTGCTGAGATAATATATGCATAGAGAATTTGCATATAAAAAAATCTGGCAAATAAAACCCCATAAAAACATTGCTACCTTATGGTTTGTTTACCTCATCCATTAAAAATGTGTTGACATCATTGATATTACGACATCATACTGAACATGATATCAACAGGATGCTAGGCTTGTTTAAAACAAAATTGTTCTTACAACATTTTTCTTGACTGATATAAATTTTACATTTTTGTGGCTAAAAGTGTGAATTTGCATGCCTCATTTCCATCATTATTATTATTATTATTAAATCTTAGTTACCAATTGCAGCACTATCTAGTGCAACAAAATTTGGAGCACATTGTTTTCATTTCACTTCACTATTTCCCCAGGCCCTAGTTTAACTTTCCATTGCCTACTGATGAAAGTAGAAGTGGACTGGGTGACCCAGGTTAATGAGACAAATGTGTTCATGCTTTGTGAACTCATATTTTTATTTTAATTAACTAGCATCACCAGTGAAGAAAATCACACTGTAAAACTTAACTTACTTTGAGAAAAACAGCACTTGAAGAACACTCTGTTCACGAGTCCGCTGTATGTCCTTTTCCAGACTCTGACATCCTGGTTCTACTACTTGCTTTATACCAGCAACAGCAAATGGCTTGTACCACTGTGAAAGAGAAATAGAAGAAAAAAAGAAGTTTGTATTGTGCATTTATTTTCATGGGTATCAATTTTTGTGGATTTGCAGAAGATAACATTTTTCTAAAAACATAAATTCTTAGATTGGGAAGGGCATCATATTATTTTCACTGACTGATCATTATTTGTCAAGTACTTAAATTCATGGCTTGGGAAAAGTGTATTATCTTTACATAATATTATTTATTATTTGTTGATTACTTTCAATTCACGGACTGGGAAGGGTGCACTATCATATTCACAGACTGATCATTATTTGTGGAGTCCTTAAATTCATGGTTCGGGAAAGGTGTATGATCATCTTTACAGATTGGTCAATATCTGTTGACTAGTTAAAGTCAAGTCTGGTATCTGGGTTTATACAGGTTAAAAACACATTCTAAATTTTGTCTTCACATGCTTTTCCAAAATTCTTGATGCAATTTAGACTTGTACTTTATTGTTGGCCAATATGCTGACATAGTTTTTTCATTTTTTCAGACTTTGTACATGAATTTTTTCATGTGAAAGATCTTAAAATTAATATTTTGGTAACACAATGGTCACTATTCCATAAACATAAAGTGATTCAAATACCTCCATGACAACATGTCTATGAATAAAACAGTATTTACATCAATTTCAGATATGAAGAATACAATCGATATCCCTGATAGTACTTGCATAACTATTCTTACCGGTATTGTTTCCACCATTTTATCATTGACTTGTCTTTTGGCTGATTCCATTGCCTGAAATAGACAAATTAAGTTCAGAAAAAGAATAACACCAATTTATATCATCAAGTTCCTGTAAGACAATATTAATTCTTTATGTATACACTAGACTCTCAATAACTGGCAGCCCTTGGGACCAAAGTTTCTGCCAATTAGTAAAATCTGCAAATTATCCGGTGATTATTAAAATTCAAGAGACCGCTAATTACCTGGCATCGCCAATCATCGAGCAGCAAATTAACGCGAGTCTAGTGAACTAATAAGAAATCATTTCCTAAAAACAAAGTACTATCATTTTCCATAAAAAAAATCATTCAGAGTTATGTTTCATTATCTCCAATGTTATCAGGGTACAACAATAACAATGCTACTGAAGCAAGACAGGAATCCTATCTTATCAGGGTACAACAATAACAATGCTACTGAGGCAAGACAGGAATCCTATCTTATCAGGGTACAACAATAACAGTGATACTGAGGCAAGACATGAAGCCTATTTATCAGGGTACAACAATAACAATGCCAAGACAAGAATCCTAGCTTATCAGGGTACAAGCTTAAGGCAGTTTAAAACTGTACCTATGTTTCAGCTGAATACAGCTAACAACTGTTGTACAAGTTTTATATCCTTTAAAAACTTGAACTCAAATTGTAACTGTTAATGTCTCAGCTGGTACTGCCAGAAAAGTGATACAAATATGCATTTACAAAACTCCCTCACTATAAGGTGCTTCATTATAATACAATACCTGTTATATGGCATGAATGGTTATGGATCCCATTTCATTCAGTTGTAATAAAATTATATGTATAATGTACTCACTATATGGTGGTATACTATATGGCTCCCATGATTAGCATTATAATGAGGAATTGTCGGCTAAAAATTGGCTCAACCATAAATCTTCAAAGCAAACAAAAAATAATATTCTATACCCTTCTATCCATTAGAATGTCTCTCTTCTTCATTTGATCAAAATCCTTTGGTCTATTAACATTTTCTGCAATATAATACAAAACAAAATAGGATAAGATTTGTCAGTGCTGATGTGAATCATTTTATGCATGTATTTATCTTCATTTTATCTTTACTTCAATCAAGCTTTGTTTACATTACATTTCTGGTTTTATTTTGAGAGCAATAATTACAAAAGTAATTTATCATTAATAACACCATAAAAATCAGGTTTATGATTTTATCTGACCTTTAAAAGAAACAGTAGATAAAAATCATCATGCCTTTATGGATTCACTTTATTGAATCCAGCATGCAAAAGAAAGAGTAGCTTTGTTATGTTTACCCCTCTCAGTCTCATCCAGCTCAAAATAGAAAACTTCTTCCATTCTTGATTCCTCTGCCCATGAGACTTTCTTTTTGGGTTTTTTCCTTCTAGTGGCACCTGTAGTTAGTAATCCTTTAGTCTCAGACCCTTTGCTGTCCACCCCCTCTTCCTTTGCCTCTTCAGAAGTTTCTTCTTCATCTTGCTCTATAATACAGAAAAACCAATGGCTAAAAATAACTCTATGTCCCAAAATTAAAAATTGTAAAAGTAAAATCTGACAACTGTTTACCTCTGAACGAGATAACACAGGTAAATCTTGTGCAATACTGTGTTAATTATTATATACAAATTTTGATTTTGATTTTCAGCATTATATGCAGTTGAAACGATAATGAAAATATCTAGGCAAAGAGTCCTTTTTTTCAAAGACAAAATACAGACTCCAGCATTAATAAAGACTTTTTATTGCAGATAAATGATGGTAATGATGCCACAATAAAATGTCCATTAAATGAATGCTATTTCTCTGGACTGTTGGACCCCAAATACACAAATTAATCTGCAGAAGTTTATCAGCTGTTCAAACAACCCATCTCCTGATGGGTCTAGATAATACAAGTTTACTAACTGCACAGAGTTCTTTGTACTGATGAATAAAAAGGAAGGATCATCACTGCATGAATAATCATTGTTTCAGAATATATGAACTTCTAATTCATGCTGAGATACAGGGAATACTCTAACATTTTCATCAAGTCAACTTGTGTGTGGAGGTGGTCTTTACCTTGAGTAATTATTCCCTTAAATAATAATCATTTACGATGTTTTTGTTGCTGTTGTTATTATCTTCATCATCATCATGGCTTTGAAACAAAAGGTCGAGGCAGTACTTTCAAATCAGAATTACAATAAAGATATCTGACCTGCTGTTAATCAGAAAATTTTACAGGAACAAAATTTCAGTGATTTGTATTATCAGGCCTGCCAACCCTGATGAGTCCATCTCAGTAAGGCAGTTGATTTTTTCCTTAAGTTTGACCAGTTTTCAGTACTGTGTAAAATAAATATCATAAACTGCTACTGTAAAGCTCAAAAACATAATTAAAAGTTCGGTATTTGAAACATGCAGTGAAAATAAACATTATGTTCAACTGAAAAGTTTGTAAAGTACGCGTAGACTTTATTTACCACTAGTACAGTTGCACAAACTCAAGTTCCAAACCCTATGCAGCTCAATGGCTTGTTGCTATCTCTCAACCCGACGTAATTCTCATCTTTTTCCATTTCACATGACGACGGCAATCATATCTCCCGCCACAAGTCCTACTCAAATTGGCATGTGATGTCCAATAAACATAATTGCGTCCCTTCCAGCTTTTATTCACAAGAATCTGAATATTCCTCTTTATTCTTCGGTGTTGATTATTAACACTTTTCAAGAGGCTTATTTTCCCTTTTGTCTTAAGGACCCATGGTACTAATTCAGTTCCCATAGTAAACCTATGCAAACAACATGATACTAAAAATTCAATAACTTAAAATTCTTGAGTACTCATGATCAAACCTATATTTATCAGTATAGATGAAACCTGGAGGTCAGTTTCTGTGTAGAGGAAAGGATATGAGCAGCGGCATTTTCTGGACCTGCATGCGTTTGAAACACGTGCTTTTAATTCCGCACCTAAGAGTCAGGTGCTAATTATAGTAATGAGTGTTCCAAACTCAAGATTGTTAAAGGACTGAAATTCCATCAATAAAACAATGTCTCTATTTTTTGGCACTTACAACTAGGATAAGCTCTCAAGAGATTCTTTTTCCTAAAACATAACTTACATTATTAACCAGTCTTGGCCAGCCAAACCCATATATACTCTATTTTATGTTCACCTATTTCCAGGCTGGTTCCCATTTTTCCATACAATTAGTACCGTGTGTTCTATATCCACCCTTGATTTTCTTGACAGCACTAGGAATAGTAGTTCAATACATAACTAAGCAATGTGCATAGTTCTGCTTGTCAAAGATTACATTAGTGAATATTAAATTATATTGCAAGTTCATTTTCACCTAACAAGCAATGGTACATTTCAGGCAACATTTAAATATTTGAGCTTTATTTAACTCATTAACCCCTGGAAGTTTTTGTCGTTTTTGCCTGAAATGCGAGTAGGAAACACTTTCTGGGGGCTATTTCTGAATACATCCCAATACATAGACTTCCAAGAGATTTCCGGTTAACCTAATGCCTAGCTCTGCTAGAAACATTGTTTTTCATTGGCTATTTCACTCGCGCATGCACAGAAGGGTAAAAGTTGGAGTTCTTTTTTTTTTTTGCTCAAAGGACCCATCATTTTTTAATCGAGACCACTCTTTATTCCAGATGCCCATCTTATCCTACTTTTTGCAAAGGTTCGCCTGTCTGTGTGCAGATCAGACCGGTCTGCCTTAGATCTGAGATCAAAAAGTCTAAAATCCGGACACAAAATCATTTGTCCGTAGTTTTTGTTTTTATGCCGTAAGTCTGTATTTTATGGGTAATTTTCGTAAGACTTATGGCAAAATCATAAGGGTTGGCAGGTCTGTATTATTCGAGTGAGAACAAGCTCTTATGGATGTCAACTTGATATGTATAAAAATGGGGGAACAGTTAAATGTCCTGAGCAATTTCAATGATATCCAAAATTCTGCAAAACAAATGGAATGAAATTTTAAAAAATTTCCAATTCTGAAATACCTGTTTCTGTTACTTTTTCACCCTCCTCCCCCTCAGTGGCTTCAGATTTGGCAATGTCTTCAGGAGATTTCTCCTCTGTTGTTTCAGTTGGCTCTCCTTGAGCTGAAATCTCTTCCTTTTCCTCTTTCTTGACTTCTGAGGATTCTTCACTGGTCTCCAAGGTGTCTTTGTAAAACTGGAGTGGAAATGGATAAAATACATTATTCTCATACATCTCAATTTTGTACAATTTTTATTTTTATATATCTCTATCTATATGATTAACTTTTACATATAACACTAGCAATTGTGTGCGCAAATGTGTGTATGATTTGGATTTTTAACATAGCATTAACAGTTTTTCAGTCATATTGCTATGATGTCTGCAGTGTGGCAATGTATAGTGATGTCTAGCAATGGGGCATCATGCTGCAAACATGTAGCATTATGTCCCACCCAGTTACATTATCCTGACACCAGGCCAACCAGTCCTAACACTAACCTCTTAATGACGAGTGCCAAGTGAGACAGCTGCAAGTACCATTTTTAAAAGTCTCTAGTATGACTAGGCTGGGGTTCAAACCCACAACCTCCTGCAACCGAGGCAGATGCTCTAACCATTTCAGTCCACTAGATATTAATATTTTTAAATTTAAATTGCCTGAAAGAGACGACACTATGATAGGTGCAGGGACTTGTCCTTTTTAGACTGTCACAAGTGAATCTATCACGGTATAATACCCATCACAAAATATCATCATTATTACAAGTTTCAAATAAACTGTCCAATCCTGACCCACTAAAGATTTGTTTTGAACTGCTGTCAGTGCATTACATTGTAAGAGCTCAAATCTTTTTCAGCAGCTGACACAATTTTCAATAGAAAACCATGGCTGAAATAGAACGCAGCCACTAAAACGGAGTGTCCCTATACCAAATTTAAGATATAGTTGCTTCACCAAATACACTGCCATACACTCGTGTTACATTTTGCATGGTAAACATCACTTACAACCATTGGGAATATAAACAGTTTCAATTAGCAAAATAATCCACTAAATAGATAAGCACTAGATGGAGAGCTGATGTGAATGGGTGCATGTCTGAGAGAGACCACACACAAATACACCAATCCTATGTTCTGGATATTAAAGCTTTCAGTGAAAGGGTGTACAAGTATTGTATACAAACAAAGAATTAAAATATAAAATAAGCTTTTACTTGTGTTAATCATGGGGAAAAATCAAGCTCTTCTGCAGAAAGAATATCTGTTTACCTCTATTAATCCTGCCTTGTCATTATCTTTGGAATTAGCAGGCTCAATATTAAAAGTACAAGGCTATGTCAGTGCAAAAGAATAACAGAAAATATCCAGTGGTTGCAATATTAAAATTTGTGAAAGTAAAAGGTGTTTGACCCAACTGCCAGCAGCTAATGAGAAGGCTGATTAATTCATGAAGAATTATAGAAACAAAGAGAAAGGGACATAACAACAAAGTCAATTTTGTAATAATCTGGTAAGGGTACAGAACAAGAGTGACTAGACTAACTATCGAATTGAAAAGTCTTTTTTGATAGCAGGGATGATATGACTTTTAATGAACTGGTATTACCTGTAACTGTCATAATTCTCGATGTCCATTATTAAAACATAACTTTTGGTAACTACAATTTTTACCACATGAAGAATGCGTCCGTTTAGGGTAAGGACAGTAATGACGAACAAGCAACAAAATTTACATGCCCATGCCTGTCTTTAACTAAAATTGTGACCAGTGTTGCTCCACTGGTGTCAAAAACAGCTTGTGCAACACAACTTTTGACCAGGTATTGTATCCACACATCATTCAATGTCACTTTGCCTTCATGGAAATAATGCCTATATGCATGTATATGTATACTGACAAGAATGCAGCAGCCAAGTTACCATACTCAAAGAGAACATGAATGGTGATCAAAACAATGCTTTGCCATTTGTCAGTCTGTGAAATAACCTTGGAAGCAGTATTAGGAATACAAATAAATTTGATGTATTTGGTGAATCACTTCTGGTGGAGTGCACCACATCTTACAACACCAAAGGCCAAAAATATTCCTTTGTGACTTGTCTCCTTCTGATGACATTGTTCTATGTGAACAAAAGTGGTTCAGAATATAGTTTTCAACAATAACAAGTTAACATTCACAATTTCTTTCTTGACTTTATGGAAAAGGCTGAGCATGTCCCAACTGCAGGCATGGATGTAAATATATACAACTCAAATTCACAATTACATATATTTTGGAGAAATCAAATTTGAGTGAATGTAAGAGAATGCAGGAGGTGGTTGAGAAACAAATTTAATGATAATAAAGTAAAAGAAAACAAAAAAACTTGGAGTCCAAGATTCCCTGGGAGAATGATATTAAAGACTATCTCATATCTACTTTGTTTAAGTAATAAAATACATCTCATGAAAACTGGACATTTGGCATCAATCAGATATTTTACCAGGACACACTTTTTTTTTACTCCATGAGAAATATCAACATTATTATAATGTTAACCATTATTCTTTCTTTCTCTCTGAGATAAGCTGTGAGTGCTCATGGTGTAACAACTCAAAACAAGTCATGCATAGAGTTGGGACTGGGCAATTCATGCTAAACCCATATTATTTGCCTGTATTATTGGTATCAATACATTAAATGCTAGTGATAACATTTAACTGTAGTATTTATCTTTACTAGAACTTTGTTACATTTTGTAACTTTCAAGAAGAACAGCGATGAAAGAACTTTTCTGTAAATGTTTGTGATTGTTAGGAAAATAGAGAACTATTTTTCCTAACTGAAATGTGAAATCACACCAATAAACCAATAACTGTACATAAAATTCCAGTAAAAACCATGGACTACATATCTCCAAAACTTACTGAAGGGACAGATGGGAGTGACTTGGCTGTGGCAGTGGTGGGTGATATGGGTGATGTTGGTGATGTTGGCTTTGTTGGAGTTGTTATTGTGTTGGGAGCTGAAACTGGTGGTGTTGCTCCTCCTTTTTTCCTCTTCTTCATAGTTCCATACATTCTATCAGACCTTGCCAGAGAGTCCATAAACCCTGAACTCTCCTGAATCTCATGGACTGCTGCAAGATGTAAAATAAGTCCAAATATTAAATTTACTGCATGGGAGTTATTTAATATTCAATTGTCACTGAGCAGTGGAAAATGAAAGCAATAACCATAAAATACACTAAACCTGTGGTAAAAAGATATATTTTATGACACCACCTGTCCCAAGACCACAAAATTTTATTCTGTACTTAATACTTTATAGACTTCAAAACACCTGTGCAAAAAGAACATGCATCTTGAGGATCTATCATTCTTTGGATCCCTTAGGTGATCTCTTGAGGCAGTTTCACTTGATTTGGCTAACCTAACTGGTCAACATGTAATGTGCTGGTTTTTGTATTTTTAAAAAAAAAGAAACTAAGAAAGCCTCAGGCAGAGATCTTATTCATTGCTCTTAATAAACCAAATGCTCGTTAACATCCTAAATTAAGTATCCTAAGCAAAAAACGTGGCAATAGAGCATTGTAAGTTTTTTTCCAATCTGCAATTGCATATGTTTTATACCAAGGACATGTAACAATTTCAAGTCATTATCTCAGAACTGCTTCAATGTCATTAATTAGGAGTGTAATTTATCCACTTACGTCTTGGCCGTGGGGGTATTATCTTTATCCTGCCATGCAACTCTCCTGGTGATAGAGAGGGCGAAGGTGAAGGTGAAGGCGAAGGTGAAGCAGGAGCTGTGACTGGGGCAGGTGTGGAACTGATTGTCAAATTAGGAATATTGGCATGCAAGCGAGATTTCTTCTCTGGAGGTTCAGTGGAAGTTTTAGTTTCAGACCTGGAAAAGTAAAACAAAATTCTAAAGTAAATGCTCAATAAATACTTCATGTGAAAATTTGTGACTGTAAAATTAACAACACAAATAAAATATAAGCAACTATTAATGGTTCTGTTGGATTGATGATCCATGTGACAAAATGTTACTGAGAACTAAACTTTGCAAAAGTTTTCAAACTTAAAGTCAGATAAAAGTGATTGGTCAAAAGTCTTTTATTTGTGGATTTGAAAATATTAATAATGATTTAACCCTTGCAAATATTCATAGTCAGTGATATAACTGATGTGGCACAGGCAAAATTGCAGCTGCAACAACAGAACAACCATTAATGCAGAAATAAGAATATAAAATCGGCACACAGCTGAGAGGCAGAACCGCAAATACATTTGAAGGCACATCGAACTAGGGGGTCAGAAAATGGTGCAATCTGGTGCATTTGTTTATATTTTGGGGATATAAAATAATCCCTAACTGAAATGGTTGTTTTAGATATTTCATTTATTTTTTCATTTTTATTTACCATCATACCTATCTGTTTACCAACTGAACTTCACAAAAATAAAATGTAAAATTTAAACAGTATATACACAGGCACAGATGACACCAACAGCAGGAAACATTTCTTATTTATCTCTTAAATTGGAAGATTGCCTGATTAATGCCAAATGGAAAGAAATCATGTGCATCTCTCACAATGTTTGACATTATAATATTTAAACACCTTAATGAAAAATGAAAGCCCTACCAACTTATTTGTCTTTCACATGTATTGCTTTTCTTATAAGTAAATTATAGTTATGCATCTAGTGTTTTGTATATTACACTTTCATTTTTCTTTAGCAATGCATCATACAGAAGTACAAGGCAGCCAGACTCCATATTGTCCATGTCAATTTTATGGACGGGTATAACTCGTTGTACTTTGAAGTTTTAGTGTGTCTCTCTAAATTTGTTGATCCAACGCAAAACAACTTTAATAACACAGGTCCTACACCACATGCAAAATGCTAACTCATCACCAAGTCTAGATTTTGCCATGCCTGCAAATTCTTTGGTGTACTTCTCACCAAATTTTTTGTTCATTTTGATTCAAACTTAAGAGATGGAAATTTGAGATAAATCCAGAGTTCATGGCTACCAGACTCAAACAGAGGAAGATAATGAATGAACAAAAACAATATAGCAAGAGCAAGATATAATTTTTACCAATGAAAATGCAGGAATTCATTAATATTCAATTAAAAGATTCAAGGAGTTCCTGTTTGCTCCATGGCTCAGATATTTTCCTAAATGACGAGCACACTGCGAAGGAAAGATGTCTGCCCGATGATACTCCAAAAGCCAAATGGCAGAAATATCACGAGTTTTTCATGTTTTCATCAGAGCTCAATATTTTCCTGGAAGGATGGTCCAATTCTCTGAGCTGCTTTGGTCATATTGGAGAAGTTAGCATCTATGTTAATGCCACAAATCCTCTATTACAGGAATGTCAATACACACTATTAGAACATTCTTTATGTTCGAGATTTTTGTATTAAGACACAACTTAAAAGTCTCAAGGCCATGTTACTCAAGAGTGCCAAGTGCTGGTTTTTCTTGGGTGAATCTGAAAATTAATCATCTTAAATCACATTCAAAGCCTTAAAACGCAAGAGACACTAACATCAGGTAAAAGAATCCAGGAAAAATATTTTACACAGACAGGATTAAACAAAAGTCATTAAGACCAGTAACACAAATTAATACTGCAAGAAAACAGCATAGCAGCTGAAAATAAGCAGCCACACATTAAACTTTCAGAAAATCCAAATCACAATATTACTGAATGATATAATATATTTTGCATTTCAACAGCATTAACCAAAGCCATGCCTGGATGGTTTTGTTTGCTTAATTTACTACTTTTGTTGCCTTAGCATCTCCTCTCATTAACTGTAACATATGGAAATATACACAGAGTTTGGAAAATAAGAAGCCACTTACCCTGTTCTCTTTGGCACTGGTTTGTTTTCAGAGTGAGATTTCTTTTTTACTGGTGCTGGTGGTACTGGTGCAGAACCTTCATCATCTATTAAACCTACAAGGAAATGTTAACATGGTTTGATCAAGTAATAATACAAAACAATATATTATAGACTGATCCGTTATTGTATTACTGAGATTTTCTTACAAGCAATTTTCACTGCTGCAATGAAACTAGAAATGTATTAATTAAACATGAAAGCACCACATACCCTGGCCATCAAAACGGTTTTCCTGCAACTTTTTGTGAAAAAGTAGAGCTAAAAGTGGGGTAAATTTTTTAAAATATATCTTTTTAATAACAAAAGTAGCAAAAAAATAGCTATTTGTCAGTATGTAGAGACTTAGTAGCTTTTAACAGTACTTCAGCATAAAAGTGGCTAGATGGTGAGAAGTTTGAAAAATGTACAAATGAAGAATTGCGCAAAACCTTTAGGAAGATAAACCCATCCAAACAAATGTTAACAAGAAATACAAAAGATAAAATATGAGAGTTTCACTGTAAATTGTACATAAAATAAATAGGGATGGTTAGGGCTATTCCATTAAAACATACATGGGACCCAGGGAATGCTCTTTTCAAGTGGGGTACTCACCCAAACATGCAATTTAGTAATTTCTTATCATTTTCATATGAACTCTCTGAAATCAAAATGCCCTGGCATATATTTTTGAAAAAATTTGGTCAAAAAATAAACCACAGGCAAAAATTAGAAAAGTAGAGAAAATTGGACCGATGGACAAATTAAGTGAAAGTCAAGCATAATACTATCTGTCCCTTCTATACTGGAACACGAAAAATCTATTAGTTTTGGTTGTAATGTGGGTGTAGGTACAAAGAAAGAGTGACAGTCAAAACCTGATTAAAATGCAGTGTCACTTTATTCATCTGATAAAGCATTCTAAATCAGTTTGAGCAAAAAGGTTCAGATTAACCTCAAAATCTGGAAAACTTGCATTCTGTTTAGTAAATCAGTGGTAGAAATCTAACTTCAGAAGTTTGTGCTCCAAAATTTTCAAGACAGGATAAAATATCCTCTAGATGTAACTTTCACATTTTTCTTGAATTCACAAACTTCTTACATGGCAAACATGTTATATTTTAGCATTATATAATTTTTGGGAATAACCTGTTGTTAATATTATATCAAATACTTTTTTGTGAAATTTTATTTCCTGAAGTTAGTTTCCTTGCAAAATCTGAGAAAATTTGTACATGCAGTCAATTTCTTTCAAGACCAAATCTTTCTTGTAATGGACCAAATTAAACTGTCCATGTATTCTGACATTAATTCAAACTGAAAATGTACCTTGAGTGAATCATATGAAACACAATCTAAAGTCAACCAAGATTTCTGCACAAGCTTGATTGGGCTACTTTTGTCACAAATGATATTGTCAAAATATTATTTTGCAATCCTCTACATCAAATGTATAAAAATGAATAAACTTATCTATTTGTTTGACAAAATCTTAAGTTGTAAAGTAAATGTAGAAACTTGTCTAAATCATTATCCACAATGCACGAGATATTACAGCAGTCTATGTGCAACTGAAAATGGTCACAACACTTCAGAACTGGTACGTGAAAAATGTCAGCTGGATGCTCCTTGCCAACCTCCAGAATCATAATGTGTCAACTTGACATTATGCATAAATACACATACACATACACTTCAGAACCGGCAAGTGAAAAATGTCAGCTGGTTGCCCCTTGCCAACCTTCAGAATCATGTGGTGTCAACCTGACATTATGCATAAATATGTTCTAATTACATGTATATACCACATCGTATGCAAAAAGTATTCAGCAGACACAATTTACAGCATAATCCTGTTTCAATTGAGAGACTGCTGTTTCCAATATTAAGTCCCCATGTTTACATGTAATTAGTCTGGCTTACAGCTTACAAGTGACCAGTCTAATACATGGCCTATGCAGTCAACCTTAGCTAATGGAGACAAATATAGAATGGCTAAAACTTTATTAATATAAATTATCATCAGATGAAAATAAAGGTTGAGGCCCTTTACTGGCAAATTTGAGGACAGTCAATATGAAGAGAAAAGGATTAAATGTGGCCTTCTTGGTAATTTTTGTTCAAGATTTTTGATCTAAGGTGAGCATTTATGGCTTGGTAACCTAATTTTTGAAACTGCCACTTAAGATTTTTGGAATGCTGCTCTACAGCTACTAAAATCTGATAGGTACTTGGAACAATGTGCTATTGTTTTTATTAGCACAAACTTGTGTGCATAAAGAAAAAGAGTGAAAATTAATCATTTTCACTTTCTGAATTTTCTTCTATGCACAAAGATGCTGCACAACCATAACATGAGAGAGAACAACATACTATATTAAATCCTCACCTGTTGACCTGAATTTCACAGGTGGCCTTTTCACAGTGGAAGCTCTCTTTTTCTCTGGCTCCAATTTATCATTTAGGTCTGCGAAGCCACTAGAAGAGTTATCTCCCTTACTTGAATCAGTTTTATCTGTTCTGCCTAGTTTTATATGCAATTTAAGCCCTTCTGATTGGGTCACAGTTACAATCTCAGTATGTGAACTTTCACTAGTATCTGTCTCCTCCTCTTCATTTTCATCTCCATCCTCATTATCTTCTTTCCTCTGTTCCTCCTTCTCAGATTTAGAATTTTTATTTGAATGATGTTTGTGGTCCTTATTTTTATTTTTTTCTTTGGTTTTCTCTTTTTCTTTGTCCTTCTTTTTCTTCTTAATTTTATCTGCAAGAAAACAAATAGGCAATGAAAAATGTGAATGAAACTAAAGAATAAAATTTGAGGATTCAATGGGCATTCACTTTTTTAACATGGCTTATGTCTGTGTACAACCTGTATTTCACAGGTGTCACTAATTTTATCCCAACTTCTTAGACTTGTGCACAACAATAAAACCACCACTAAAATTCTCTGATCGAAACACAAGGTTGTTATTCCATTTTTAAACTAGAAATGTGTTCATGGAATATGATACTCCTCCATTTTGATTTAAATGCCACCTTTACGAATACACATGTACAGACGGAAAGTTATGGCAAGGCATAAACATTTAGAATTATTTGTAACAAAGTTCTTAGAAAAAGTTAATCTTCACTGTGCCACATCACAAAGAATGTCTAAGGGTCTGAACTTGAAAACGTGGACTATAATGACATAAATTTGGTGTTATATTGGTACATCCCCCATGACAGGCCATTTTGTAACAATCGTAGTTACCTTCTGATCTTTATTTTCATTGTTAACTGTTTAGAAATTCAAGGTTGTACATGTTTCAAAGGAGTACACATTTATGAATAACTTTGCAAAACTAACCATTACTAGGTGTTATATCATTATTGCTTTTCTGCCTAATTTTCTTCATCCACCCATCCACAATATCTGCAGAAACTGACTTCACACCTGAAAGAAAAATACTGTTCAGTGATATGTTTAACAACCCCCCCCCCCAAGTATAGTCTTTGTTTTAGAAAAAAACCTGTATGTACAAAACTATCTTATTCTATGAAGTAGTGATCATGAATTATCATTCACAAATACAAAACAAGAAAAAACAGTGGACAAACAAAACTGATGATTTGTTTTGGTATGATGTTTTATGGCATCTCAACAAAAGCTGCTTATTCAGAGACAAGGCAACTGACATAATGTGTCATGCCCAAGGCCACACCTTGGTAACCAAGGTGGGATGATCAAATGCTAGAAATTCCAGTTAGCTGATCACTGTGCCATTACAGCTACTACTTATTTAGCAGTAGTATTCAGAAATACAAACAATATAGACCTTGATTTGCTGTCCCATTATGTGATGGCAGATAAGGGTCCATGTTTATTTTGAACAAGAACTGGACTTATTGGTGAGCATACAAGCACTAAATGTAAAGAAACAAGAATGTTTTTGTAATGATGGATAGCACATGTAAACAAACTGACCTAAGTCAAAGCACACTGAAATACCATCAATACCAATTTTCGAAATCATCAATTGGTTTTGAAAAAGGGACCTTTAGTATTGAATTGTTAGAAGGCGTCGATTCCATTGATCTCAACAACTATGCTTACACAATCTCACAAGTGTTAGGTGGCTTGGGGCAAATAATTTCTGTGCTATGAACCATTTTTAAATCATTTCATCTGTAATCTAAAACAGTTGTTGCTCTATACATGTTTGTATGACCATAACATTCTAACAGCAAAAAATATGAGAAACACTATATGCAAGATAAAAGTCTATTCTCAAGTTTACATTAATTACCTATCCCCAAAAAGTACATATCTCTTCAACTTTTCATTTATACAGGCAACAAGATAACAAAAACTGAAAAACAATCTTTTGTGGTTTAAAATTTAAAAATTAGTATTAGCAACTGTAAAAGAAACATCCATCAGGTTTTGTCTTCGACTTAAAAGAGTCCCTTGATAGGTCTGGTGCTCTACTGGTCAATAAAACACTTCCAGGAATTTAAGAAAAGACCATTTCTTCCTGTTAACTCCTGAGTGTTGAAACAATCTTTGATATTCTTCAGCTGTAACAAGATTTTCATACTAGCGGCTATAGTCACCATATTGGAGTTCAGATTGGCACCATTTTTATTTAGGACACTGGCACCATTTTCATTTAGGACCAAGTACAGTAAACCCCAAATTTACATGCACTTGACTCAGTCATGTCTAGCATTGACAGCCATTAATATTAACACCCAAGCAGAAGAATACACAAGACAGTGACACACATTCCTCACCCTTCTTGACTTGTCTGCAGCATGTGACACAAAAGACCATGATATATTGCTGGACAACAGACAATCCATAAGCTCTTCTGGTTTATGACCAGTAGAGCTAAAAATCTTCGCTCCTATTCTATCAACTGGATAATTTCCCCATTAATTGATGGACAAAAAACAAAGGAACATGGTCATTTGTACTTACTATCATTATCTGATTTACACAACTGTTTTATTGTTTTGGCAGCATTGTTTTTCTTCAGGATGTCGACTGAGACTGGCAGATTCTGATAGACCTTCAAGATCTCCACCAAGACTGGCCAGTTCTCATCATCCTTGCTCTCCTGTAGCCAGGCATTGAGGGTGTCCCAGCCTCCAACACTCATAAACCTTTAAAATAAACAAATGTAACATGCTTATTAACATACAAAATGATTCTTGCTTTGATTAATTTCACAATGCGATGTATAATAATGACTGTAAATAAATTAACATCAGACATTTTTTCCTCATTTGAGCTGCAAGTTTTTGGTGTGACTATCCACCATTCGAAAGATTGTCAGGTCTGAATGTAGACAAATAACAAGTTTCTCCAACTTTCACACAAAATCAAAATATACTCTGGGTGTTTTGTGCAAGTGTCAATGAGGATGCAAGATTTTTACTGCTGATGCACTGTTTACTTAAACTGTTTTGGATAGCAACCTGAACTGTTTTATTAAGCAAACATATAGCATCATGCAAATGAGAATCACTTCCCTTGTATCTATCTATAGTGAGATAATTTTAAAATCACCTCTACCTACTGGCAATGTCTTTATCCTGTGCAAGATGAACATAAATTTGGATTTTTACATTGTTTTCACAATAGTAGTGGTAAGTCATGTTGTCTAAGTTGATGACTTTATTACTGAAAAATTCATTTCATTTGGTTGTAACTATGGACTGAATGAAGAAAGGGTAGCATCTTGAGACAATTTCCATTTAATAACACAACTTTGATTTATTCAAATTTGGATGAATACAATAAAGTCCTCATTTTGTTTGCAAAATACCTCTTATGAAATATAGCAAGACTGGTTATTGTTAAATGCACTGTTAAATGTGAACTTAGTAATATGGAACAGTATAACCAGTCTAGCTAAACACCCAGTGGTTTCTAAGAGTCATATGCTTGTGCACATTATGGTGCAGAGCTTAATTCACAACCAGCAACAGGATGAATGTGAAGCCATGCAAAATGACATTTGTGCTGAATACTGAGACACTGCAACATGTGGATGTGTCTTTCATATCTGAGTAGGCCATCAATTAATTTTTGTACCTCCCATCTGTCCTTAGTATCTCTTGAATAAACTGTATGTACAACAAAGTTTTTTATTACCATTACTGAAACAAGATGCTCTGTTTAATATAATCTAGCTTTGGTGTTTTAAGGCAAGGCAACACAAGGAGGATATTTAGTATTGAGTCAGCTGGAGTAAAGTGCCTTGCCCATGTACAAATCACGGTAGTTAACCTGGGCTCATCCTCCTGTTAGGATTGAATCTTACACCCTTCTGGCTTCAAGTCTGGTAAGCTAACCACTGTGCTACTTTGGTACCTTATAATATAGTCTTGGCATCAGATGAGGGGAAAAAAAAATGTACAAAAGCAATTTTATTGCTTTTTTGTTTTCATATCAATGTTTCTTACCTTTCCAATGTCTCACTGGACTGGGTTGCTTTCAAGATGTTGACATATATACACCGACTTACAATCTTATTTGCATCTTTCATGAGACTGAAGTCAAGAAACAAAGCACAAAATTATTTTTATCGTGTAACTGTTAAACATGGATTTAGAAATCTATACATGCAATGAATTGGCTGCATTACTTCAAGTTGTTTTACATGCAATACTCATAAGAATGCATAAAAAAGAAGAAAATTCATTGCAAAGAAATCTTTTTAATGTAAACAAATATGTGATAGTAAAGGTCATGATGGATATGCTGATACATGACATTAAATGGTCTTTTTTTCTGGACCAAAAACAAATACTGCAATATTAAAAAAACAAACTTAAGTATGTACATGGTTAACAATAACCAAATGATGCTGTTTAATTAAGACAATTAAAATCTTAAAATCTTTCACCCAATCTACTCATCAAGCTCACTGAACAGCTGGTAGTTTTTATGTGTGTGCCACACCTCATTCTGTGTTCATTTTATTTGCTGTCCTCTTTTATCTCATTTTCTAAATTTGATTTTTAGACATGTCTTTGCTGAATACATGTTTATTTGGCAATTCTAGTAACATATCCTTAGGATCATTATGATGTTGTTTCCAACTGCTTCATATATGTACACAATGAAGAAAGTTGACAATGAAATTGGAAATACTGCCTGAACACACACATATGTAGTTTCTGTGGATCTACTGTGACCAAGAAACCATGCAGTGGCTTACAAACTTGAAAGTGTTATTAATCTAATTTCTATTAACAGGCATTTATTTCAAAAGTAAATAATGTAATTTTGCATGTGCAATATGTGCCACAACCAATTCTCTTCAACTTTTGCTATAAGAAAAGAATAAACAGAGAAATCCCACTAAATAGTTATCTTAAGTGGAAATGCTTAAGTATATTAATTTGCACTGGCAGTTACTGAGAGCCTAATAACTGGTCGTTTACACATTTGCTGATTTTGTAAATGTTTACAGACAGTAAAGCTATTTACATTTGTGAACATGGCAGCATTACCTGAACAGTGGATCTCTTCAATGGACACATCCATATAAAGGACACTTGCTCATTAAAGGCATAAAGGCCTGTCCATAAAGGAAAAACTTCTGGTGTCCTTTTTTTATTGTTTAAAACATTCTTGTGAATGTGACATTGACCTTGATGTTACATCAAGATTAAAAATGGTATCCAACAATATATATAAAAGCATGTCACATATTACTCAGTAAAAAGCAGGTTCAATTAATACTGTTCTTAGATTACAAGAAAGTACATGTTACAAATGGACCAGTTCAATGACATCCAGCTAAGATACTGATATATGTTAAATCCTACATCAGCCATCTCACCTAGCTATTCTGGCAGCTTCTATTGGTCCTCGGATAGCACCATTCTGAGCCAAGAGTGGACCAAGTGCCTTCAGTAATTGTGCTGGATCGACTGGATGCTGAAAATAAAAATCATAATTATAATAACATTAGAAATTTGACCAAAAACAATGCAATAACATCAACACCCTTAATAATAATACTTAATACAATATATTTGTATAAATTAAAGCAAATAATAAAAATTTATAATAATAATAGCAAATTATCATCTACCTTGATGTATAATGCCAGCAACCAACAGCTCACGAAGTGCAGGATTATAATCCCTTGTTCAAGCAAATTTTGTTGTTCAAGATTTTCAGACTAAATCTTTCCTTAGGGCACAAAAAAGAGCCAGCTTCACTTTTAACAAAAATATCCTCAAGAGCATTTTTGCACTGACCCAAAACCATTCATGGTAACATGAAGTCACTATGTTATCAGGGTGTACTTTGTCACGCTGTATTCATTTACAAATGCCCTCCCTTTGATAATTAAACCATGCTGACCATTTTTTTAACCAAGTCTTGAAATATACCCTTATCTGCTTGTGTGCACAATTCATAATCACAAGTCCGTCTAGTGTTGCCAAAGGATCTGCACTCCCAGGTTTGAAAAAATTCCACAAGGCAATTGGCATCATCTCAGACAACTTTAGTAGCTCAGTTGGTAGAGCACTGTACTCGTACTTTAAGGGTTGCGGGTTCAATAAATGCCCTGCCCAACCCTTGTTTTATGAAACTTAGCTCTCATTTTGTTGCATGATGTAGCTAAACAGAGAAATTTAAAAAACATCTTAGTTATACAATGTTAAAATTATTGTAACTTCCGTAGTTTCCATATTCTGTAAATAGTTTGGAAAAAATTGATAAACATTACGACGCTTTGTATCCGTAAGAAAATTTCCCATTTTTTTCATTTTGTGTGCACTTGTAGACTTTTATCACATTCTTACACAACATAAATTATTTATTTTTATTCCAAGTTGAAGCAGTTTACTCTGACCTTCTAATATGCTCCTGAACTACGTGTGCATGATGGACAATTTATGCCGGTTTATTTTCAATCCATGTCTTTTCCCCAAGTGCAGTGTCAGCTTTACAGACTGAATCAATGTGGTCATCTTGGATACCAATGACAATGGTACTGTGGTAATACATTCATGCTGCATCTATGCAGTCCTGGGTTTGATCCTGTTGCCAGCTTGTACAAGATTATGTGGCTGCTCATCCATGGTCAATGACTTTTATTGGATTTTCAGATTTTATTTTAACACCCAGTACCTTATGCTTATTGTAGGAAATGTTCAAATGAATCCAATTGTAGCATTTTTCTTTTTGACGAACTTTTTAGTGGGATCATTTTGCAATATCAAGCAATTATTCATTTACTTAAATACACAAAATTGCCTTCTTTTCTTTGTAAATGTTGTCCTTTTCTACATTTTTGTAGATTCCATTTATTTCATGGATAAATGTATGTGTATTTTGTTCTGCATGCACATTCACTCCTGTACATGCAAAAATATTACATTTCAGGATCTTACAAGTTTTCCACAAACTATTATGTCTGACAGGATTATACACATTTAATGGCAATTCTGGGTTTATATTTGCTCTTGTTGGGATTGTGAAATTGGTTTTTAGAAAATGAGCATTTTATTGAAATTTAAAATACAAACTACCATTTTATGCACTTCCTTTTGACGCATTAGTAATATATGCTTGGAGAAAAAAGTTTGCTATCAAGTCACTGAACAATGTGAATACAGTGTATTTAACATTTAATTCTATAGTTTTTTGTCTGCCTTTTTCATTTTAACTATAATCCTTCTGAGACTGATGCCCTGCTCCTTCATCAGCCCCTTGTTCTTGTCACAAAGATGGCAGCAAATGGTGATTCTTGAATCACTCCATTAATTTTGATATAGAGTAATATCCCGAATTTTCCCCTTATGGTACCTCTTTAAATGGCAGCACCTAGGCAAGTCTCAATACCTGGATGGGCATCCAGCTGATAAGGAGCTCTCTCTACCAATAGAAACTGTCAGTGTCATCATTCCCATTAAAGACAAGAAAAAAAATACAGAGGGGTTTATATGGGTATAGAAAACCATTTAACTTGTGAAATGAACCATTCTGTTTTTGGGGATCTATGAATTTATCAAAAATCATTGTAGCCAAGGCACTTTCAGATCTGTCCTTATCCCCATTACAATAAACCAGGGTATTCTGTTCAATACTTCCTGACTCAGATTATCAAAAAAATTAACAATTTCTTCTGCTGCTATACATTTTTGCCATGGCATTTCCATTGCTAATAAATCATTCAGTGCCATTTATATAAAAGACCTCCTAAACAGACTTTTTTGTGCTTTGGCATGCACAGGGGTAAAGCAAAAAGTAGTCCTGACAACCCTTAAGTCAGTCAAAAACTTTCATTTCAATTAATTAAAGTATAATAACAACTACAAAGAAATATTTTCTGATTCCAAAGCACATCTCCCCCACTCCCCATTATGTGAATTAATGTCATTCTGTGATACCAATATTGACACAAGGTCAGGACATATTTAGCCAAGTGAATAAAATGAAACTGCATTGAGTGTGATATAAATCTGAGTCATCGCGCTGGATTAAGTAGCATAAAGAAAACTTCAGCTTTGCAAAAATTAGGATATGTCTGACATTTATTCAAAACATGGGCCAAGAGGCTCAAGTCTTGGCCAAATAAACGAGGATTTGTGTACGTAAAAATGCTACCGACTTGTAAAACATTAATAAAAATGGCAGGATATTGTTATAATGGTATAAATATACAATAAAGTCATCTACATGTGCCTACAAATGCACATGCAAAATTTTATTTGCCAACCTTAAATGGTATCTGCCGAAATGTGCATTATTTTTATTTTTGGAGGGGGAGGAAAAAAAAAAAAAAAAAAAAACTGTCCAAAAACTGTAAAGAATGGAATTAGAGTAATGGCCTGACAATCTTGTCAAGACATCTACAGAGAAACACGTTACCAAACCCCTTTGTCTACCTCAAATTGTTATTGCTTAATTGTGCTAGCAATTATTTTTTTGATTTAAAAAAGCCACAAACAAACGTGTAAAATTGCTAAAATGGCCCAAAATATTTTTATCCTTCACAAAAAAAATGCCTTCAAATTGTTTTGGTCTACCTTCAGTTAATCTGCTTAGTTAGGATTCCATAGTTGTGAAATGTAAAAACCCCAAAAGACAAAATAAAATAAAAACAAGCAAGTTCAGTAAATTTGGACCACCCATATACCACAGCAAGGTCATCATTCTTTAATCTGAAAAGGCTATAAAATTATAATGGACAGGAAAGTACAAAATTATTCAGCTGTAACCTTGACCTTCAACAAAACACCTACACTGCCTACCCCCCCAATGCAAACTACCTTTAAGTCATTATGTACAACTGTATCAAGTTTAATCGGTAAATTCTGAAAAGCTTTAATTATTGAGGAGAAAAGAGGGGGGAAGGAAAACATCAAATACTTGAGTATGATCTTGAACTTTATGAACAGACCCCAAATGTGGTATGCAACATCATTTCTAGTGATCATGTTAAAGGAAAGAAAGTTCCATCCCTTCATCTCAAATAGATTTGAAGTTGTAAAGTGGAAGTGAAAGGGTGATGGAAAACAAAATACTGAGCAGTGACCCTGACCTTGAAGACAGGACATCCAATGTGGTACACTACATTCCTGCTTGTCAAAACGTAAACCAAGTTTTTTCCATTAATCCTAAATGGCGCAGGTTAACCAGCTGAAGGGAAAGGTGACAAAACTTTATACTGACCTGTGACCTTGACATTAAAAAACAGTACCCCTAATATGCTACCTGATGCACCTTCTAGTTATGATGTACAAGTATATCAAATTTCATTCGGTCATCTTAAACTGCTTTAAAGTTGTGGAGTGGAAGGGAAAGTTATGGAAAATTGAAATTTTATTATGACCTTGACTTAGATGAGAGCACCCCCTATATACAACAAATCTCTTGGTAATAATGTACATGTATACGAAGTTTCAACCCTTAATTTCAAATGGCTTTAAAGTCCAGTGAGTGAGTGTTGAAAACAAAACATTCAGTCATGACCTTGGCCTTGAAAATATGACCACAAATGTGGCATGCAACACACCAGCTAGTAATAAAAAAAAAAAAAATGTATACATGTACCAGGTTTCATCCCTTAATCTCAAACCTGGATAGGAATGGGTGACGGAAAAGAAACTATTGAGCAGTCACCTTGATAATGAAAGACAAGAGCCACTGTGTGGTTTGTGCCTCATCTTCTAATAAGGGCACACAAGTAAACCTAGTTAATTTCTTGATCTCAGTTGGCTTTAAAGTCAACAATGGGAAGGAAAACAGTTGAAAATGTAAAATATTGAGCCATGACCATGCCAATGTCGCACAAGACACTTTCTAGTGATGATGTGCAAGTATACCAATTTTCATCCCTTCATTAATGGCTTCAAAGTTCGAGTCAAGTGGAAAGAGGGATGGAAAACGGATCTATTGAGCCAGAACATAATCGTGAAGCTCAGACTCCAAATACTGTATGTGGCTCACTTTCCAATGATGACAGATAAATATACCATGTTTAATTTCTTAAATCTCAAACAGCTTTAAAATAGCAGAAACAAATGTGTGACAGATACAACAACAGATACCAAGTGCCCCTTGACAATAAGACAGTTGCTAATATGGCTTAAAATTGAATTGGGCCATCTATATAATAATACAAATAATCTACTAAATTTCATTCATCTACCTCAATCATTTCTGCTTAACTGTACATGTGTTTATAAAAAAAACTTCCAAAAAAAAAAAAAAAAAATATAAAGAAATTTTTTAAAACAAAATTATGTCCTTGAAATCTTGTCAGTTCATCCACATATTAAAATAACATATATCAAATTTTATTTAACATGTATGCTAAATTTTATTTGTTTGCTTCAAGTAATTTCTGCTTAAATGTGCCAATACAGTTGATGTCAAAAGCCTAAGTAGAAAAATGTTATGAAAAAAATGAAAATAAAGGCAAGTTACCTGAACTTGGAACTGCGTATCTAAATCCCAAGGCTGACTAGTTATTTTTACCATCTTGCTTACAAGAAAGGGTGGCAGCCAGATGGATGGATCAGTGGACAGCACTACACCAAAGATAGGAGACTCATTTGCGTGGGGTGTTAGAAAAACTACTACTACTTAATGTTATTTAACTAGACTCTACGAAATTTGTTAAATTTTAAATGGGGAAGACTTGCACAACATTTAAATAAAAGCTACACATTTTATATAATCTCCACAAAAACATTATCGACAAAGAATTTAAAAAACCCCACAAAAGTTCTTTAGAAGCCAAAATACCCAGTCAATGGTTAGGAGACGTGCATAAATTTATACCTTGTACAACCAACTGGCTTTCTATTAATTCAGACATTTACTAGACTATGCCGGGTCTTTTATATATACCAATTAAAACAAATTGCAGATACCTCATGAAATAACTTTTGAATAATAAAAGGATACACCCCATATAAGGACTCTCTTCTGAGAAACAAGTTATTGATCCCTGTACTGTACAGCATGTGGCTGTAAGCAGTGCACATCATTACTCATCATGTAAACCTTCTAAAAGTAACCATATCTTACAGCACAGGTAGTAAAGTATCCAAGTATTTCTTTACTGCTAACTGCTCGATTTGAAGGCAATTTTATGGTACACCAGCACATTAGGCTGTTAATGCCAGCATCAACTTTCTGCATTTGTTCCAGATCCGGCAGAGACCCAGACTTGACATCTTCATGTGACATGTGGCTGAGACCCAATTTGTTTAGTAGTCAAACTTTATTGAGGATTTGTACCCAATACAGATTTTTTTATTTCCCCAAAAACTATCAGAAAAAGAAATTGATTTTCATCAACATGAAATTGTTTTTAATTATGGCATCATTTAATATTAGTTCTCCCTCGACATTAAGTGCTTGAGTATATTGTAGGAATGGTCATCAATCCCAATTTATATTTATTAATAATAGTGTGAAAATTACCTCAATATAAGGTGACCACACTATAAGACGGTCCTCTTATATGGCTTCCATGAACTGTGTTATAATGAGGGAATACTGTATCCTGACCTTAATCTCATGTGCAAAACAAGCTAGCTTGTTCAGGTCCATTACATCTTAAAATAATGCCACTTATGATGAGGACTTTTATGAACATAAACTTATGAGGGAGTGAATATTTAAAACTGTTAAAAAGCAGTTATGAGCAGTTTTAATCACAAACTACAATTTACAGTGCTATTTTCATACAGAGCTATACTCGAATGCTAGTCCAAGAAAGTAGTCTATTAAATTTTTCTGATTAATAAATAACATTTTTACTGGTTCCTTGTGGATTTACTGATTCATTAAACCTAATTCTTTGTTTCAAATATTTTAAACTAGTTGTATAATAGATATTGTCATACAGTTACTCCATTTATTCTTTAAAAGAGATGCCAACTGAAGAAGACATAAAAAACTTTAATCTTTTTAGTTTACTTGAACCCTACCAAGATTGCGAGAGAGAGAGCGAAAGAATGGGAGGGGGCTTGCTGCATGACGTTAGGTTACTTTTAACTTCCGACACTGGCATTTATGCAAAGTTATCCCTGCAATTTTTTTAAAGTAAAGTCAGCTAATGCAGTACTGATGGGTTGTAAGAGGACAGCAAAATTTTTTTTTTTTTTAAAGGATGGCCTAAAAGTTCATGCAATATTTTGCCACTGAAATTCATTTAATATCATTCCCCTCCAGCTTCAATCAATATGTAAAAATATATATTGTTCGATAGCACTGCTAACTTAGCAGGGCCTTCTCCAGTCCAAGAAAATGTACCATGCCTTTCATGTCAATTGCTTCCTGCCAGTTGATTTGGCCAACATGGTTTGAACATGTACCTATATACATACTCTTGTAACTTGTTAGATTGTGATTGATATCGTTCTTGAAAAAGTGTATTTTTTTAAAGCAATAATTTCATTATCAATTTATCCCTTAAAATTTTATAAATTTAAAGATTCTCTGGAAAAATGAACTCTTCATGACAGAGATGCTTTTGACATCATTCAATATATACAAAAAGTTTTCATTTTGCCAACACGCCTTAGATTTGTTCCCAGTGGAAAACCTGGTTTTAGTCCATTTTTTATTCCCATTGTTTTTTTTTATAAAAATGTTTGTATAGTACTTTTAAAAGATTTCTGGCTATATCCTGCCAAAGTGCCTCTCCTGAGGATGCACCAGGGCAACCAACCTGGATGGATATCAAATCCACACCACTTGGAATAGGAGTTCAACACTCTATGAACTGAGCTATCAGGGCCTCTACATCTTTCAATGAACCAAAGATTTGTTATATAATAAAACATATTACTACCTAAAACCTGCAGTGAAACACAAATGCATTTTCCAGACCCTATCAAAATGTTCCAATTTTATTTCAGTGTGTTACAAAAATGTCAGGTATCTTGTGAAAGCTCATGGTTTATTTATTCCATTTGTTAAGTGAAGTAACAAGCTAAGCTTCTTTTGGATGTAACGCAAACAATGTAAAAATGATATTTTACTTTTTTGTCAACAAGAGAACTAAGTAGGAAATTTTTGGGAGTTAATTTATGAGAAACCTTCAATTAACAAATATTCTGAAAAATACATGCTGCCACAAGAGGCCCTAGATCTGATGGACATCTGCCCAATAGCCAAATGCAAAAGCAGTTGGCTATGAAAACTAAATCAAGTAGAAAGCTTTCTGTAGAAACGTCTTCCCATGCTGCTGATTGCACATATTGTGAAAACTATTTCCAGGTTTCTCTATATTTGTAACCAATGCCACAACAGTATAATTTCTCCAGTTGTCACAAGGTTTTCCTAGTTTTAGCAATGATAGTCATATTTGATGGTGTAAAGGTATCACTTGCACAAATCTTGCAAAACCCCTCCGTGCCAGTGTTTTTTGTGTAAAATTCTGTCAAGAGGTTTCAAGAGGAGTATTAGTATCATGTCTTCAACATTTAAAGCCCTTTACGAGACTGTACTTTTTTGTCAAATTCTGTTCAGCCTGAATAGACGTTATTTAAAAGTTTTCCTTTTCGGTAGTAATGATGGCCATATTTGATTGTGGATCGGCATCATTTGTATAGGTTAGAAAGCCCTTCACACTAGGATGCTTTTGGTTAACTTTGCCCCAATTCTGTACAACAGTTTTCGGAAATCATTTCAAGTGTTTTTTTCTACTTAGAAACAGTAGCTACATTTAGCATCATATCAATATCATTTGCATAAAACGAAAATGTTTAATACCAGGATGCTTCCTGTCAAACTTGGTCAAATACTGCCAAGAGGTTTTTCTAATTTTAGTAACAGCAGCCAAACTTGATAGTGGATAATTTGTATGATTCTGAAAGCCCATTATGCCAGAAAGTATTCTGTCAAATTTGGTCCAATTCTGTGCTTTTTTCCTTGTGTTTAAAATAGCCCAGACCATCAGCATCATACAAAAAAATAAAAAATCCTTCATGTTTAGGTTGTTGAATTTGCTCAAACTCTGTTTAGTTTTTTTGCTGTTGAGTTGTTGTTTAAAGTGGGTCTATTTATAGTAATTTATAGCATCTCAGCACCATTTGTACATACTTTAAAAGTTGCATTGCTCAAAAAGTCAAAAAAAAAAAAAAAAAAAAAAAAAAGGCAATGCGCAGTGGATGCTGGAAAATGCCATAAGCTCACCTGGACTTTTGAGGGAGGTATTAAAAGATCAAGTAGTTCTAAGTTAGATACTGGTAAAAATCGGATTAAAAATCTGCTGGACTTTAACCAATTCATAAATCATAGAGTCAGTCAAAAGCTCCACAGGTCCTCGACTTCATCACTCCGACTCCATCTGTTCACAAAGTCCCAATTCCCAATTCCTGCTATATATATCATTAGAAAGCCTGACTCGAGACTGATTCATCTGCATTTCATCCTGTTAATAATGAGACTAATTGAGTGGGTATGCTATGTATTCAGTTGTGGAATGCTTGGCATGAAGTTGCATTTTCATCTCAACATTACTTCATCTGCCAATAATTAATCTCATTTTGACACACACACACACAGACACACACACACACACACAATCTCTCTTTCCCTCCCTTTCTGCAACTTCTACCAACTGGACTGTAATAACCGAAAAATGTGACTGTATTCAAACAAATTTTAGGGCATAATGATCTTGACAAAACCTGTCACTCCAGGGTACATCTTGTGGATATTCAACATTTAATATTAGGTTATTGACTGTAAATGATATTTCTCTGAAAACTAGCCAAAATTGTTCCTGGGGCTCACATTGGACTGTATCACTGCCACTACTGAATCAAAATCATCAGCTTCTGCAATATCATCAATTCCAGACATTTTTTCTTGTACAGCACTCCCGCTGACTCTTGATTCACTGTAACAGAAATGCTAAGAATTATGGTGAAAATATACTGTGAAACAATGCCTATATCTTCTCCCCCGAGATGGAAAAATGCCTCGGTTTGTAAATCTACCACCATTTGTTCTCAAAGATTGATGTGGACCCTTAATTATGCTTACTGTACCACATCTCAAGACTAGTTCCTTCTGTTTACTTTTGTGGAGTTTGATTGGTACTTTTCTAAGCGATTCATGGAAAATACCCAGACATCGGAACAAATTTTGCCAGCTGTTCTTTAATGGAAGAAGGTTTAGAGTTAAGTGCCTTCACCAAGAACACACCATGGTAGCCAATCTGAGCTGTTCTTATGGTGTGAAGCCAACCCACACCCATCTGGTAACGAGTCCAAAACTGTAACTATGACTCACCAGGAAGTAGCAACTGCATCCATTACTGAGCAGGAACCACAAAGGAAAAAGCACAGGGCTGATTCTTTCTTGGATCAAACTGATGACCATGTCCAACAGACAAGCGAAAAAGTGTAATCTAATGTGAAAGGGTGTTGAACTAGGTAGCATGACATTCACAAAGGATCATTATTTTACAAGAAATGGATGAAATGGACAAAAGAACTGAAAAGGCAGACAGGCATCTATATGAATAAAGTACATGAGAAAGAGTAACTCAACATGTATAATGACGATCAAACTCCTCTAAAACTAGCCAATATCAAATAGAAAATTGAAGATTAAAGCCAAAAGTTGCATTTTAATCACAGGAGACATTTCTGCCAAAAGGACCTTACTGAAATTTGCACCAAGCCACACACAGGTTCATTTATAAAGGAAAATCTTTCTAATGCACCAACAAGAAACTTTAACTTGTTATGGACTTCAACCAAAGGAAAAACATCCACAAAATTGATTAAAATAAAATGAGTAATTTGAGATATTTTGGCTCAAAGCAAACACTGCCACAGATTATCCATCATTATTCAACACAATGCTCCGACTCACCATCCACCAAGCCAACAGCCCTCCCACTGTTGCCAGGTAATTAGTAAAGTTGGTGCTATACATGGCTGACTCGCACGTCAGAAAGGTCGATTTGACAAGTTCAAAAGATATATGTGCATCTATAAATCGCTTCAACAACAAACTGATCAAAACAAGCCAAAATTAAGGAAAAACTAGAATTTCTTCAAATGACATTGTTCTCTAACAAGTTCATACATCAAATGATATTTTTATGTTAAAAAGTTTACAAGTGCTTGATGAATCTGTCATAACTGAAGTGACATTAATGCCAGTGTCTCGCAAATTCTAAAACAAATGATCCAAGATTAAGAATAAAAGATATGTTGGTACTAGAAATGTTGATGAGTGATATGATTAAGAGAACAAGATATACTCATTAATTAAAAGAGTAATTTGAATAGCACATGATATACCTGTCCAATGTTGAGCAGCCCACCACATAGGCACTAGTGGGTTATGGTTGACTCAGGAGATTAGTGACCAATGGTCCAGGTGTGCGTTCTTGAAATAAATTTAATATCCAGAAACCATTATTTTTTAACCCGAAAAACCATGACTGTGACCTCTGACTGGCAGACCCCTGAATCTCCGTTTCTTATTACCCTAAGTGCAAGCCATCCATAAAGTTTGGTCAAGGAACTTGTTCTAGAACAAAGATATGAATTGTTCTTAATGATACATCAAAGTTCATCAGCAAGATTGTGCCTTCTTTCAGCCACAATGACCCTGACCTTGGGCACCCAAATTAATATACCTTTGTCATAGCTCAAGTGCAAGCCATCCTTAAACTTTGGCCCAGGTATGTGGTCTAGAACAAAAATTATGCATAAACTAGTTATCATTTTTCAGGCCTAGTGACCTTGACCTTTACCCCCACACCCACCCTAAAGACTTCTCTTTCTTGTCCAAAGTACAAGACATTCAAAGCTGTTCCTGGTCTGTGAGGTAGAACTAAAGTTATTGTGCAGAAACCATTTTGTTTCTTCAGTCACTGCAACCTTGATCTCAATATTATTGTAATAGGCTCTTGCTCAGCCCAAGTGAAAGCCATTCACAAAGACTGTTAAGCGTAGCAGAGAACTAAAGTTAACAACACAGTGACCAAGACCTCTGACCCTGAACTCTACATCGTCCTTCCTTACTCCAGGTGCAAGCCATTCACACAATTTGATAACCGTATTTGTGAGGGGTTGTGGTGGAGGAAAGAGGTCAAGTTAATGTGCAGAAGTCATTTCTTTTCTTTTTCAGTCAGTGATTTCACTATTTCACCCTGGACTTCTTTCTTATTCCAAGTGCAAACCAATTAAAAAATTTGGTATCTGTAGATGGTGGGGAACTTTGTTGTTGTGTGAAAACCATTTTTCTTCTTTTAGTAAAACTGACATGAATCTTTGACCTTTCGACTAAGAAATCAGTAGGATTCTTTCTTACCCCAAGCACAAGCCAGTTTAGTGCCTGTACATGGTTAACAAGTTTTTGTGTGGAAACAAAATTGGTAACAGACAGATGGAACAAAAAATCATAATATAATATAGTCTGTCATATAAAAACATTTGCATTGTCCTGAACACTAGAGTTTAAAATAATTGCATGACAAGCATCACATTTTACCAGGCAAGTGAAATTCAATGCAACTTTACCCAGAATTAAATTGCCCCTGTACCCAAAACTTCTATTAAAAATGTCTGCATTTACCTAGCTCTCAGATTCTGTATATATTCACGAGCACAATTCAAAACAAGATAAATTTAAAATGTGGAAACAAATCAATTTCAATATCCAGTGGTATCCCATTGGGCTACCATAAAAAGGGCTTGCAGCCCAGCTAAATTTGGTGGCCTAAAGATGTCACTTAATATACAACTGTTTGATTCAAAGTCTAATATTTCTTTGTTGTTCATCATTAATTATTCTCTCTTAACTATTTTTTTGACTTGTGTTTTGAAACAAAAATGTGAGAGAAATCACAAAATGTAGTAGCATCCATCGAGCTACCTGAATTGAACATGTAGTAGCCCACACTCGACATTATGGTAGCACCCGAACTCTGGGCACAAGAGTATACTCTATCCTGGTTATCAGCTTGAAACCCATGACCATTCCTTCAGTTAGTATAGTGCTTACAATGAAAAAAAATAATGAACAGATAATGAAATTAACTGTGGCAGCACTCAGGACTGAAGATCATAGTTGCGAAGATAATTGTGAAAATAATTACAGTGATGATGAAAACTATGGTGATGATCGAGGTACATAATAGAAAGCATCATCCTATGCAGATACAGTTATCCCAGTAGCTTTGGATGATTGGAACTCAATTATCATACAGAGTCAAGATGTTGATATATAAATGAACCATTTTCCCATGTCGACAGCAATATATTTTGTTTTAAAGGAAAGGAAATAATTTACTACACATCCAAGAGAGCTGTTGGTTTCTGGCTATTGAGAAAAATAATTTTCTTTATTTCACAAAAAGAAAACTTCGAATAAAGTCTCATTTAGTTGAGGAGTATTACCATGTCTATCATTTATTCTATACACCTATGATCAGTCATGTACATCACAATTGTTTATGTCCATCTAACCACAGGATTGTCAGGCATCTACCTGAAATGAGAACAAGAAAAGGGTGTAAAGATATCATCCAAATACACAAAACTTCATCAATTATACAGCAGCAACTCAATATTAAACACTGCTCACTGTAAAAACAAAAAAGCAATTACAAACCAAGAAATGAAGCTAGTGTTAAGTCAATACCAATTTTGCATTCTTTCTTACAAGTTTGTTTCACACACATACAGTATAATGGCAAAACTACTACTTTTTGCACCTGTACAATTAAGAAGTAGCATTCTTCAGGTAGAGGTGCAGTCTTGCTGATTAACTGCAGTCTGGTGGTATTACTCACTTTGTGCGAACCACTTTCTTGGTAAGCATGGTAAGAGGGGTAAAGAAAACCAACAAGAAGCAGACAATACAGTTGTCTACTGAGGGCGCACAGTATTGATTTTTAGTGACAAGGATGATGCATATGGTCTAAATGTTGTGCCCTGAACCCTGTACAAGCGAAATTCAGAAACCTGAAAAAATGCTTCAACATTTTTTTTAAAATGTGTGCTCAATCAGTTCACATTTTAATGTATGCCGAGTAGAAAAGTTTTCGCACAGACACTGATAGGTAATTTACAGATATGTATACTGTACTAGGTATGGGCTAACTCTAGCATAGATATGGTAATGACAATGTGAACCAAGTACATTTCAACGGTTAAAAAAAAACGTATCTTAAACCTTGAACAAACTGAACAATTTACTTGGGAAATCAATTACATTACTTGCCAAGAATATTTTAAAATAGAAATAAGGAAGTTTTAGCATTTTCTTAATTTTAAGGAAAATCTCTTCTCTAGAACAGCATAGAATTTTCCAATTTGTTGTATGCAAATGTAATTAAAGCATAATCAATATTCTTTTCAAAATTCTCCCCCACCCCAATTAAACAAACAAAACCTAAATTTCATGGGTTGCAGCCGACATCTAGCTTACATTCAAATAAATAATGTATACTGTTTTTTGAAAACTTGCCAACATAGTTAGACACCCAGCTACTGATATTAATATTTCAAATCTGGAGTTATGTATACTAATGGCCTTCATTAGTTATCTCCTGATCAGATTTGGATTGATGCAAACCTTACCCCACTGTAATCTTGAAATACTAAACAAGACTTTTGTTTGGTCAACTCTTCCAGTGCTTAAAAGCAAATATTTTGCTATTAATATTTGGAATATATGTTGTAATCAACAATATTTATTTTTAAACTTGTATTTCCTTCTTTCTAAAACTGAGGCTATCTTAATTTTATATTTCCACTTGACAATATTTACAAAGAATTCTTATCTTAATCAAGACAAGGTATATATTTATCATCATCGTATTACCTCAAAATAATTTTCATATCAATATTATTTTCTTCACTGCAAAGTTTCAAATTTATATAGAAAAGATCTCAAAATAAATAATTTTCTAAAAATGATTGCATGTAGTTCGGGTCATCTGCCAAATGAAGTTTTAATACCAGTCGCATGATGTTGTACTGTAACTAATGAATATCTTGTTTTCATTAAATTATTATTAACAAGGCAATGCCAACCCCATCACTTTTTCATCCCAAGGGTAAACACAAAAAAGTAAAAAAAATAAAGCAAACATTAAAATTCCCAAAATTGACTGTGCATCTAACTGAGCTGGTTTAACCCAGTAACTGAAGTGCTTAGTACATTATACATAGTACTTATTATAATATACTGAAAGTTTTTAAATTTTTTTTTTTTTAAGGATCCCAATTTTAAAAGTAGCGCAAGTAGAAAAACAGATTTTTTTGGTTGGCCTAATTAGTTAACTATATCATTTAATTAAAAAATTGTTTGGGCCTTAAAATTTATTTTGGAATATTAACCATTCAATCTAGTAATCAGCAAGTATTTATTTAAATTTATTTATTTATCTATTGTTATTATTAGAATTATTACCATTACTTTTATTATGGTATTGCTAAAAATAATATAATGGTTCTACCATCTCTTTAAACTATACTTTAATAGTGAAAAATTCATATTTGGAAAATACACGAAATTTGAAAAAAAAAAACAACTTCTAAACCACTTTTAACCACTGTGAAAACATATCACATACTGAACTTGACAAAATGTTTTTTAACTTAAGATTAGTAGTTTTCTTAAAATTTGATCAGACAAGTATTTTCACCTTCACAGCCCTCAAAAATTGTTTTTGAAAGGACTTTTGTTCCAAGAGTTTTCAAGGTTGTATGAACCAGTTTATCAATTAGAAAGAACAAAAGAAACTACAATAATTATAATCATCAATTTTTTTACTACGAATTCCATAAATATTATTTCTACTAATACATTGATATACTTTTCAAAATTCCACTTAACAATAATTATTTTACTGAACTAGAAACAACTTTTAATAAACTGTTTAATTTATTCCACAGAAAACACATGGAATACATTAACGATCAAAGAGATGTACTAAAATGCAATCTGAAATGATTTAGTGGACCATATTTTCTGGCGCACACGCTAATTTGTCCAGTTGGATGTAACCTATTTGATCCCCCTTTTGTTATTTGCAGTTGATCCACTGAACATCATATAAAAAAATCTTAGATATAGTGAAAACTCTAATACCTTTTGTTTCCTTTAACTTACCCTTATATATTAAGGTTATAACCAACTTATTTGTTGAGCACTTCATACTCATTCTTCTCTCTTATCATCATATTAATCTCTACTGAATATATCTAATATTAATCCTTATTCAGGTTACATTCTAGAATGGCCACTCCCCAGATCCCCACTTTAAACACAAGAGGACCGTGAACAGTACATTATATATGTTTCATGGTTCCTCAAGAAATATTTGTGCAGAAACTTGGTCTTCTTTCAGTCACAGTGACCTTGCCCTCTGACCCCACGAAACTGATGGACTTCTTTATTACCCTACGTACATATCATCATAAACTTTGGTCCAGGTCAACAGCAACCTTCACCATTGACCTTCTGACCCAACAATCACCAAGCTTTGTCATTACTTGATGTGCAAGCCATCCACAATGTTCAGTCCAGGTTTGTCCTGTACAATTTTTGCCATTGTACAAAACTATATTTGTTCTTTCAATAAGTGACCTTGACCTTTTTAGTCTACTATTCAATAGGTACTGCACTTATCCCATATGCAAGCCATCCAAAAAGTATGGTAGCCATGGACCATTTTTCTTCATGTAGTTGGTGACCATGACCTTCTGACCCCAAAATTCACAGGGTTCATCCATATTTTAAGTGCAAACTATCCACAAAGCTTGCAAACTTAAGATTGCGAGACCTTGATTTGTGCGGAAATTAAATTGGAAGCATACAGAAAGATGGATGAAAACAACAAAACATACACTCTGCCTTACAGCAGGTGTATTATAAGGGGATTTTTTTTCTTCTGAATATAGATTTATTCAAGAAACAAATATAGGGCTTGAAAAAAGAAGGCGCGACTTTATGCATTTGGTCGACTTTTTCAGAAATAGACACCAATTTCACAATTGTGCACCCTAAAATATACCCAAATACTGATGACAGTCACTTGTATATTCTGCGCAGACCATGTTTTTATTTCAAACAAGGTCCATGTAGAGATTTTTCTTCTCGTTATCCAAATCAGTTCTTAATTTAAAACACTTGACCTGCAATGTTGAATGCATGAGAGAAAGATGATGAGATCAATGATATAATAGAGATAGGTACACAAGAGGCAGACAAACATATATATTACATACTGTTTCAGGATGGTGCCACACCAGTTAACAATACTACTGCAAATAAGTAGGGAATGTTAACTTCCTTGCATGCATAGCTTCAAACAAAAAAAATCATCAACTATTAAAAGGTCTGAATGGATAACTAAAACTGTGCTCTTGGTACACAAATGCCCCACCAAAGTGCCTAAAATGACATCAACACAAAACATAACAAACTTGTGTACGAACAAATAGGCTCCCCCCCGTCAGTGCCATCCTCTTTCCTCTCTCTCTCTCTCAACTGCCCCCTTAAAACTCTGTTACTTTGTATTACAGTATGCAGGGTACACTGTTTTTCTAAATCGTCTTTTATAATTTCAAGAACGAATCCTCTCCATTTAATCCACAACTGCAGGGTACACTGTTTTTCTAAATCGTCTTTTATAATTTCAAGAACGAATCCTCTCCATTTAATCCACAACTGAATGTCATCTCATCAAAAACTGTGCCTCCAATTTCCCCCCATAAGTTTCTTTTGGTTGCAAAAATTCATTCCAATTGCCAGTCTTGTCCATACCTCTTTAAAAATTCCTTGCTACTGACACAGGCAGAAACAACAGTCCTTTGAAAAAACTGATGTTCTACTAATGAAAAATAATTTCCAAGAATTCAAGAAAAGACCATCCTTTATAACTGACTGGTGTTGAAACCATGTAAGACATTCTGAAGTGAAAAGATTTTTAAATTAGCCACAATGGCAGCAATACTGGATTTAAAATGGGACACAGTTTTTATTTATGGCAAACTAGACACCATTTGAAGACTTTTGGTGAAAACCCCATGTCAATATGACCATAGTTGGAAAAATTGAAGAAATTTTTTCAACATGTTCATTGTGGCAGCCATATTTGATCACCAATATTTTCATTAAGAAATAACAAGATACAGGGGCCCAGAGTGGCAGAGTGGTCTACAGCGCTCACTGTTACGAATCACGGCAGTCTCACCTCTGTCTGTGTGGCTTCGAGTCTTGGGCTCGGCCAATGTGGGTATGTGAGAAAGCTTGCCAGTAACTTCTTGTGGGTCAGAGGTTCCTTCCGGGGTTTTCCTGGACTCTTCCTCTACCATTTATGCTTGCTGCCATGTATAGCCTATATTGTGCTGAAAAATGGCGTTAAATCCTACAAGAAGAAGAAGATATAGTAATAAATATTCTGGTGAAAACACCATATTGATGTGACAATCCATTTAAGAGGAGTAACAATAACAAGAATTTTCAAGATACCTGCAACGGTGGCCACAATGGGTGTAAGATGAGCAGAATTTTCATTTAGGACCAACAAGAAATCACAACAAAGTCCTCAAGTGAAAAACTGCGACATTTTTTAACCAAGACCAACAGACACCATAAGAAATCTGGTGAAAACCCTTTGCTGACATGACCTTCATTTCAGAAGGAATAGCAATAACACGAAGACTGTTATTGTGGTGGCCATTTTGAATGTCAGATCAGCAACCTTTTTTCATTTAGAACCAACTAGACATCACATGAAGTCGTTCAGTGATAAGACCATAATGAGATATTATCCATTTAGGTCAAAAAGCAACAACAATATTCACGATGATCCCTGTCTTCTGGTGAAAAGCACATGTCAATATGTCATTCCGTTCAGGAGAGAAACAATGACAAGATTTCTGAGATGGTTTCCATGATGGATAAAATGAATGCAAGTCCAGCACCACTTTTGTTTAGGACCCACTAGACATCATAAAAAGTCTTTTAGTGAAACCCCCCATGTTGATATGACCACCCATTGAGGAGGTGGTAGTGATAGCAAGATTTTGAAGATGGACAATGTGGCTGCCATATTAAACATCTGAGCAGAACAATTTTTATTCATGACCAACTAGACATGATGAGAAGGATTTTTTGTTGCTGTGAAAACCCCACATTAATATGACCATCCACTGAGGAGTATCAGTAACAATATTTTTAAGATGACTACTGTGGTGGTAAGCTCTATTTTTTAGGACCAACTAGACCTTGGTTTTGTGTGTGTAAAGGTTCACAGCAAACCTCCATGTAGTTCACGAGTAGTATTAAAAACGAAACATGCTAATAGCTGGCTGGCTAACATCCATCCCATAAACTCTTCTGGTCTATAACGAGTAAATATAAAAACAGCACCAACTTGTAACAAAAACAATGTTAACAAAACCTTGAAAATGAATACACTGTACTCCATGGATTAAAAATCTGTACAAAATTAACACCTATAACCCTGAACTCTTGTCACATTGTCCATTCAAAATTTTCTTGGTACATGATCTAATCAGCAAAGTAACTGCCCTCAGACCAATCTTGGACACCTGATGAATGACAAATGACATTAGCTACAGTGTCTTATGATGTTCTAATTGTTTCAACAATAATGCAGCCACTTCAGTCAAAATTAAAAAGTTATCTGAATGTTCATTGTAATAATTTATACACACACACACACACAGTTTTCTTTCTATGAATTCACTTGAACAATTACCTAGCAACAAGATTTTATTCTATATGCCTGTGTATCACATTTTTGCTAAATTTTTGTCTCTCACTGACAGAAAAACAAACACGACCACTGTGCAAGAAATATGCCCACCCTGTTAAACCATACTGAATGTAGGCAATATCAATATCACTGAGCAACCATTAGCCTTCTTAGTGCATGGGAGTCAAACAATTCACACCATCAAGGCTTAAAAGCTAACTTTTTTTCCTTAAAGTGGAATCCACCGTTGAAGGCCTATATGGTGTTGACTCCAACACACAAAAACAAACTTTGTCTTGGAGCTAACTCATTTAAACCTTCAGACTCACTTTGCTTCCATGAAGATAAACCATCGATAAAGATTGCTGAAAGCAAATGGTCCAGAGCACAAGACAAAAGCTGTCATGTTGAAAACATTTTCATACTATAGTTTCCTGAGACTTGGACACTGATCAGACTGTCTACAGCAAACTTGTAGCCATAACTGAAACCTGCATTCAAAGTTCAGTCGTAGTATATGGTCTGAAATGTACAGTTTTTCCGAAACTGTTGCCAAGGTTGCTTTTATTTTACAGAAACTAGTTCCCTTGTTTGACACATGTCCTTGACCAATGACCTTTGACCCCAAACTAAAGGTTTCTTCCCTGCTTAAAATGCAAGCCAAGCATTGCATATTGAGACCCAGTGGTCAACCTATTAATAGGCCAATGCAAGCAAATGAATAACGAGACCCCTGAAGGGACGAATACTCTACTGTACAGAAATGAATTTCCATGAATTCAGACCATTTATGCTTTTTAATTGCTGAGTGCTGAAACTATCTGAGATAGTCCTGAGATACAGGATTTTCAAATTAGCCATTACAGTATCCATTTGGATCCAAGATTACCACCAACTTTATTAAGGACCAACTAGACATCATAATAAACAGTATTTCAGTGAAAACTAGATTCATATGACCAACCATCCTGAAGCAGCAATAACAAGAATGTCAAGATGCCACTGTGGCTGCCACATGCAATTCCCAAGCACCACTAGTGTCATTTAATCCCATCTCAATATGATTTCCCTTCAGAAGCAGTAGTATTAACAAGATTTTCAAGACAAGTGTCATGATCACCATACTGCATGCTAGTCTGGCAGCATTTTCAGTTTGGAACAATTAGGCATCTTAAGTACCTGGCAGTCATTCAGTAAATCCCCCATGCTGATATTAACATCCATTCAGGAGAAGTAGAAAGATGTTCAAGCTGGCCCTTCTGGTGGCCATACTTGATTCCCGAACTGCCCTATTTTCATTTAGGGCCAACAAGACCCTGGGATGCATGTGTCAAGTTTCATAGCTAATCCTCCACATAGTTTTGGGCAAGTAGTGACAATAAATGCACAGACAAATGACAACAGGCCATTACATAAGCTTTTATGGTCTATGACAAATAGAGCTAAAAGTGAAGTTTTGTAGGTGTATATTGCCCAGTACAAAACTGTTATGCAGAAACATTTTTTTTACGTCACTGTGACCTGAACCTCAACCATTAGATCAATCTGCAAGATTCTTTCTTGCTCCCAAAATAAGTCACTCTTGGAGCTTAGCATGTGCATACTGACCAGATCTATATCTACAGTGCACACTTCTTCTGTCAGATACTGTGATCTTAACCTCTGACCTTTAAAAATATCAAAAGGAGTCTTTTAATCTTAGTCACAAGACATGAACAATGTTCAGTCAAGATACATGCAATGTACATGCATGTGGTAGAGAACTTGAGTTATTTTGTAGAAAGAAAGTTTACCATTGATAGAATGTCCATCTTATGACAGGTGAAGAAAATTTAATCCTAAAAATGCAAATCCATATTAACAAAATTCATTTATCTATTGCACACTGTTCTAGCCAAAAAGAAAACCATCCAATCAAAACGTCATGAAATGATCCTGGTAAAAACGAGAACACAGTGATCAAGGTTTTGTGATGTGTAACTTTGAAAAATGTCTTTTAACAATACATCTGTCAAGGTCTGTTATTTACCAACTTGTAAAGTTTATAAAGCATTTTTAAAAATTAGAACCCATCTACCATCATCAAGAAGGAAACTTCCATCAAAAGATATTTTTCAAACACAGACAATGAATTACAGATAATGGGCTAGTCATAAAGAACTCAGACTCTAAAGTTAAAGGAAAGTAAAACCTGTTTAAACATATGAACTAGTCCACACTAAACAAGAAGCTTGAGTAAGCCTAAGAATGTTCTCCTAGCTCACGTTAGTAAAAAGAAACCAATTTGTCTAGGGAACTGGATACAATTTCATGATTATCAGTTTCTGCAACATGGTCACAATCCATTAATAATTAATATTCCCACAATGTTTTACCAAAACTGCAGCTACTTTCAAACAGTATGAAGACTGAAAAAATGTTGGAGTGAAGAACTAAATTTTGACTCAAATCTTTAACAGAAGCCATAACTGATTAATTTGGATCATTTCACTTAAAGTGACCAATGCTTGACCAAATTGCTTCAACTGGAATAGCACTACCAATATCATCTTGGTGGATAATATACACTGAAAGACTGGTATACGATGGCTTGGTTTTGATAAAGCACTTTAGAACAAGCCACGACATTCTCATACAATTTTATATCTATTAGCCACCAAATGTTGAAGGAAAAGTTGACAAGACATTTTTCATCAAGCTGATCAGAAGCTAAAATGTGAATGCTAGGGAGGCTACAAATTAAAAAAATAATACCTCCCCCCAAAACAACTTGAATAAAAATGTATATGCAAAATATTCATCATAAAAAATCTGATCAATTTTGGTGCTGACATTTTACATAGAAGAGAAATGGTTGTGAAGTAAACCTCCCCAAAGTGCACGTTTTTGTTTTTATAGAACATATCTTCTGGAACATGCCTACAAACTTTGATCAAAAATCATCCTAGTTGTTTTTAGTTTGAGATGGGATTTACAAATTTACTCATCTGGTTGCAGAGAAGTCACCAAATACATAATCATGATACATATCCAAAATAAATTTTCCACCCAGTTGCTACTGGAACCAAACAGCTCCAAGGGAAGCCACCAAAATGATAAATACAATACTTCACTAAGCAGGCTTATGCAGTGTAAGTACACAATCCCAGGCAAAATATCTTGCCTAATTTATCTCGTATAAATTTTACTTATTGTAATAAATTCCAATAACATACACACAATTAATATGCATAGTCTTCTGGCCATAATTAAACTCATCCAAAATCTTGATGAGATAAATCAATCTCCCCGTTTTATTCAACAAATATAGCCTACAGAACTGGTGCAGTAAACAACCTGCCAACCTTAGGCAAGATCATCTCATTATTATGCGTACTTTTTGTTTTCTTTTTACAGAACCCATCTGTGACACTAATGATAATATATTCTTTTTACCAAACTGGTACAAAATCTTGTCTCTGAAGCAGTAACAAGCCCAGCCAATCAGAGACAATATTAGTTCATAAATATGTGTTGATTTTGCACATCATCAAACAGCCTTTTTTTAATTATAGTTCATTCAGTGAGTACAAGAAAAATCCGGCATAACATCACATTAATAAGTGGATTGCGCCTATAATCATGTTCAACCAAGATCCTTATGACTGAAGTCCATTTACCAGGTTTGATCAAAATCTTTATAAAAAAGTTTTAAAATGGAGCAAATTTTGTGCAAACACATTTTCACCTCATAAATAAGCATAGTTCTTGCTCATAATATACGAAACAGCTTTATTACCAAGTTCAATTAAAATCGGGTCAGGAAAAAAAAATCCAAAAGTAGAAACCTCAGCCACTCACATGCAAGATCAACTCATTAACATGCAAACAACTCATAATAAAACTCACTGGCAACCTCGAGAAAATAAAATTATTTACCAAATTTGTTAAAAATATGATACCCATGAGTGCCTGACATTGCTTAAGTGGCTTTTATAACTCGACAGCTGACAAATCACTAAGTAGGCTTATCCAGTTGTTTTAAGAACACAACCTATGGAAACAATCTACCAAACTTTAAATGATGTTGATTTTACCTTTTTTAATACTATATCCCGACACAAATTCTTTCTGAAAACGTAAGTAATATGCAGACTTGTTGCCACAAATGAAGACTTCCGAGAGCTTAATGATAATAAACCCAACAGATGAAAAATATGGCTTCATGAACACTGAGAAACACAGTCAACTGGATGCAAGATCACCTCATCAGTATTCACCGTCTCGCTCATTACTGAAATTGTCCACAATCTTTATGATTAAAGCATATATTCCAAGTTTGATCAAAGTAAATTGAAAATATGGCTTCTAGAGTAGTAACAAGCTTGGCCAATCAGATGCAAGTTTACGTCATTAATGAGTATATTTCACCTAATATTATCAAACCCATCCAAGATATTTATAAATCGATACATCAAGTTTGTTCAAATCAGATCAGAAATGTGGCTTCCAGAGTGCCAACAACTTCAGTCAGATGCAAAATCAGTTGTGGTCATCTTATTTGTTATTGAGCTTGATCAAAACCTTGATGATATAAGCATATATTCCAAATCTGATCAAAACAAAGTCAGCAATCTGACTTCCAGAGTAATAAACAAGGTCAGCTAATCAGATGCAAGATGATCTCATCAATAATTATGATCTCACACATTGCAACAAATGTCCTAGATTTTGATGAAATAAGCTTACAAATGGAGCCTTTTTAAAATCAGATCAAAAATATGGTTTCAAAATGGATAACAAGCTCATCAAGCAAGATCATCTGTATGTGAGGATACGTCATTACTGAATGTATCCAAGATTTTAATGGAAAAAAGCAAATATTCTCAATTTTATCAGAAATATGGTCTTCAAAGTAGTAACAAGCTCAGCCAATTAGAATAAAGAAATAACATTATCAAATCATAAATATAAGTGGATGTTACTCATTACCAAACTCAGATCAAAACTGTATATAATTAGACAATCAAACCTCAAGTGGTAACAAATAATAGTTGGATAGAATACAGGCACAATGCAGGCCATACCAAAAGCTCACTAATGACATAATATTCACCAAAAAAACATCTCAAGAAGCATCCCACAACATTTCATAAAACTGATCCAGCCATTTTGATAAGCAAAAAAACTCTTCTAATAAAGTTAAACTGACAAACTGCCAGACTCCAAATCTTTTACCATTACAGCAGTGAATTAATACTGTGTAATTGAAATTCACAACCACTGCCTTGTTGCAAGCCATGGGCCAAAATTCACCACTTGCTCTCATCACAGTGCCTGCCTCTGACTAGATTTCCTCATTTGTCACAAATAATCAATAACACAATGTAACAATCTCTTACAGATCAATGAAAGTGCCCTTTGCATTCATCGATAAGTGACAGCGTTTGGAAGAGAATCTTTGGTTCATCCAAGCTACACAAAAATGTCATGCATGCAATTTTACATGCACTGGTGAAGCAGGTCTATGAATATTAATGGAAATTGGAAAATGACAAAATCTTAATAAAGGAAGCTGCAGGTAAAAAACATTAACATAGATTGCTGCTCACTGCTTGTGACCGTACATCTTTTGACCAATCCAAATGGGAACTGTGTGTGAATTGGGTAATCACACCCAAAATAAAGTTGGTCTGATTTAAAGATTAACAGGGTATGCTGTAATGCAGTTTGGTCAAAATTTAAAACTGTTTAAATATAACTGATCTATTGTCAGAGCAGAGATAATGACACCTACTCATTTAGAATACCATACGAATATTTTATGATGACACTTACACCTCATGTGAAATATTATTGTTTAGTGCTGAAAATTTCAAGAAAAATAGTATCAATTGTTTGGTGTTGAAAATGTCATGAAAAACATTGAAATGAAGGCTTGAATTGTATATAATGTAACTCAGCTATGTGATGGCCATTTAGCCACAATGTCCTACAAGCTTCTGGTGCTCTAATGAAGCTCCCAATACCTCACACTTCTGCAAGTGACAGTTCTAGTCTACAGGTATTGCCACATATTTGGGTTTGAGTGATCTACTGTGATTCATTAATTGGTATCATTCACATACTTTTTGTATTTAAAAGTTGTGATCCCTCACATAAAAGCTTGTACGGAAATCAGACTGATAATGAGTAGTGTAAATTAACACTGCACAATTATATAAATAATAAAATCACTGAATGACATCTATTTTTATATTTACAAAATAATAACAACAACTGTCAGCATTATCTTTTTCGGCAAAAATTAAAATTTGTTCAGTGCAAAAAAAGTAGATGATTCCTATTATCATTTGTTTTAAATCATTTGATGATAAAACAAAAATATACAAATTATTCTTCTATAAAAGGAACAACAACTTGATTAAATCCTGACTCATCAACATTTCGTCATAATTATCTGCTTTACTACTGCTTGTTCCTGTGATGAAATTACAGCGGAGATTGACATCAGTGATCCCTCTTATCATATTTACAGCATTCATACAGCAGTCCTAGTCACATGATCACTATGGGCGCATGGAGCCAAGTAAACGGCATGTGACGTCATCATCGAGAGAGCCGTTTCGTTTCCGTGAAAAGAATCCAATGCTACACATTCCTTTTGATCATCAATACACAATTTTAATCCTGCAAACAATCCATTTTATTTACTTATTGAAGAGCATGTATTTGCAACATAAATAAAAATGCAAGTTTAACTGCAACTGTAACAAAGCAAGTCAAATACAAGGCAAAATTTCCAAAATGGCGGACTGGCATGGCACCATCAAAACAAATGTTAACAAATAAATTTGTAGTCTATATCTGGTATATAGCAGACATCCTACCTGTTTATCCTAATATATTCTGCCTCTCGTGTACCTTAGAAAAGAGAGAATAGAGTAAAGAGTAGCAAAGATACACAAATCCTCATGAAATTTGGCTCATTTCATCAACGCATTATATTTCTGCGTTCCAAAATGGATTCGTGCATCATCGTGCACTTACACTGCACTGCAATCCTCAGTCCTTGGTGGCTTTATCTCAGCCAGCTATTATATGCTTATGCCTGAGTAAAATTATTAATATATGCAATATTTGAAATTTGCATCAAAGTCGAAGTTATCTTATGCCGACATCTGCTCAGCCATCAATTTCACAACTACTTGGCCAGACACTTCTTCGTAATTATATCCACGTAAATCTTCTTATTTTATCAAATATCTTTTATAAGAATACTTTTGTAGTACATTAAACAATTATTTTTCTGCGTTCAGTAAGGTAAAATTTTAAGAAGGTGCAGCTTAAGCCTATTCCCTAATAACGCCTTATCAACCCAAGTTTGCTTACGGCTCGCTCGCGATGTGCTAGTGTGACGTCAATAGCTGGGATCGGAATTTAGACATGAATGGAAAATCGGATTTCAATGTATACAAGTAAATGACAAAGATTATAGGTTTACAAAGGATGTTCCAAGTAAATTACGTTTTTTAATATGTTTTAAATTCTTTGCAGTTTTATTTAAGCAAAATGTACACGCTAACTCAAACTTTATAACTACTAAAATTTTTTAAAATATAAACAGAAATATTATTACCCCCTACGAGCCTACAAACTCATATAGTAATAAGACTTATAGTCTAAAATCAAATATATTAATTCAAAATTTCTTTTTCACAAAATAAAATATTAAAACTTAACAAGAATCTAGATACAATTTTATTATTATTTAAAAAACTACATACACATTTCTAACTAAGATGAAAATATTACATAAAAATAACATAAAAATAAGATTTCTAGAGTAAAAGCGGGTGAGCTTATTAGACCGTAGGGTCCAAACCATTCGCAACCCCCCTCGGTTGAGTTTATTTTTTTCATCAAGGGCGCACATTGCGATACAACTTCTAGGATCAGAATACTTGCTTCAGGGCTCTTCGATATGTCATTAACAATAAGTGGTATACGATTAGCTTTTAGGGGACTTTTCTCCTGTAAAGTTATAAAGGTAACTCTTATGTAAAGATATTTGCACCAACCAAGTCAGTTGTGCATTAAATCTTGTTAGGAGTGTATCTCGTCAGAATCACCCACCCACCCATTTTCCTATAGGGAACATCGGAGATTCCCAGTATGACGTCACAACTAAGCGTTGGCAGAGCTCTGGTTGGCAGAACCACCATGGCGACAAAGGAAGATGATTTATATATCAGCTTAAGCCATTGAATAGGCAGTGCTAATTGTATACCCGATATTGATGTTGTGTATATAATCTAGGTCATTAAGACTGTACCTTTCCATATATATATATATATATATATATATATATATATATATATATATATATATATATTCTGATCTTCTGTTACATTAATTTTCCACACACACACACACACACACATATATATATATATATATATTAAAAATAACATGGTTTTTACAGTTTTGGTATCAAGCAATTTGATATACCATTGGTATAATATTGGCATATCAAATTGAGATCCGCTCATGTGCAATAATACGCATGTATAAACATGGGAACTGTGTGTTGTTAATTGATTGTAGGCCAATAGATTAATGATGCATTTCCACTCATTAATCATTAATGAGTATTAATTGTCCCTGTATTCTAAATGAATTTAACAGGATACACAATTTCATCGCAATCCTTTTTGCTTTCCGTTCAAAGGGCAAATATGTGTATTAGCATATGATATTAATAAAATATTTGCACAGTATGTATGCTGTATCAATGATATGATACTCGCATAAATTTTCATCAAAAGGAAGCTTGGCTAGCCTCGTTTCCTTAATTGCATGTCTTTGTATAAAGACCTATCCTGATCAATGATTACTGCAATAAATTTCACTGTTAAACAGTGATTTATTTATATATATATATATATATATATATATATATATATATATATATATATATGTTCATGTTCTGATAAACAAGCGTATTCAATCAGATGTGAAGTAAGCCTATGGTCTTTCTGCCAACCAGCCTAGGGAACCCCCCATGTGATCATGCCCTATGATGTCATCATGATATTCGCTATTTGGTGAGGGAGGACAGGGAGGAATAACCAGAGATTTTATTTCGAGCCTTACTATTTTATTTGTCTTTTGCCACAGTTTGTTTTTCAACTTGTATAAAACAACAACAAAATGGATTTATATCAGATTTTTATATTTTTGGTTTAGACCCCCCCCCTTCCAACTGCAGACTTCAAGAGCATATACAACCTGATTAGACCGACTCAAGATTATGATGTTGCTAAATCCACATCTCAACCTCATTCACAGCAGAATTGCAGCAGTATTCAACTGAGCATTCAATTTGAGCATGTTGGCGTTTTGGACACTGCTGAACTTTTGCATCCATTTTACATGAATGGCTGGCGTATCCGGACTATAGCTCATTTGAACCAATTTACCAGTTTGGTGGCCGATTCAGACCAGATGTCAGGCTGATTGAGGCAATGTGAAATATTATACAAAAACAATAGAACACACCTGATTTATTTTAATACTTATTTCTGTTTTCACAAATATAGTAAGAAAATGTTAAAGTTGACATTCAGCTCTTGAATTTTGTTCTTCGTAAATTTCTTGGCCGAAATCAGTAAAAAATTAGTTTGAACTATCACTTTTAAGATTTTTTTTAACTTGTAGAACTTTTCAGAAAATATAAAGTTATTAATATTGTTCTCTTTGTGGCCTTAAACTAAGTAACAGTAGCAAAACCAAAAAGTTTAGTAAAATCAACAAATAATATTTTAAAATAATATTCCCTGTACATAGGTAGCAATGGGTCAGTGAGACATCCCACAGACTACCTTAAAATTCCTTTTTCCTACATATGCCATGTCTTCTATATAAAGGCTTTGGATGGCAGATTTTGAGCTATTAAAATGGGGAAAAGGTACAAAAAGAAAAGAGGATAGCCTCTGGAAAGAAAACTATAACATGTAAGAGAAAAGAGAATTATGGAGCAGAAGAGATTAAGAAATGGGTATTATAAGAGTTTAAGTATTTAATAGGTATACATATAAATCTTATAAAGCTAGTTTCTGATGATATGTACAAAAATATAACCAAGAGATAATTCAAGATTGTAGATGCATCAACTGATTTTCATAAAATATATCTCAAACAATAGGTAGAACACTACCATACTACTAAATTAATGTGTGCCATAAACTGACTGTGCCATACAAAAATTAATGTGTGCCATAAACTGACTGTGCTATACAAAAATTAATGTGTGCCATAAACTGACTGTGCTATACAAAAATTAATGTGTGCCATAAACTGACTGTGCTATACAAAAATTAATGTGTGCCATAAACTGACTGTGCTATACAAAAATTAATGTGTACCATAAACTGACTGTGCTATACAAAAATTAATGTGTGCCATAAACTGACTGTGCTATACAAAAATTAATGTGTGCCATAAACTGACTGTGCTATACAAAAATTAATGTTTGCCATAAACTGACTGTGCTATACAAAAATTAATGTTTGCCATAAACTGACTTCTATATAGAAATTCATAAATATGTACGATTCAGTTTCAAAACATTCCAGTTTATTGTTTATTTTGGCTAATTCCATCTCGCAAATGTAATATCATTTTTAAAAAATTTAAAGTTAGAGATGGAGGATTTCTTTCATGGCACATATTATACATGTATCTTTTATATATCAACAATATAAAATTAATTACATTTTCTGCTTGTAACATACCAACAATTATTCTTGTAAGTGAAAAGGTATGCAGGAAATTACTGTTGTTTCTAATCAGCTGGCTTTGCACAGTCCCAAAAAGGTGAATTAATGTTTCAGGTGAATCCATACAAAATGAACATTTATTATTATTTACTATCCAGTTGTTTCTAGAAAGGTGCTTATTGCAAGAAGTCTGTATAGAAATTTATACTGAAACCAAATTAGATCAGAATCTTTTGTAATTTATTACGTTAAGGCAAAATAACTTGTCAATCCAATTGGTCTGGTTGTTTAAGTTGCAGTTTCCATTTAATTAGTGCGTTTGTTCCTAATATTTCTGTGTCTTTTACCAAGAGACTATAAATATTTCTGCGACCTTTCTTAGTTTTAAGGATAAGTAAGGTCTTTTTTGCAATCCAAGATTTTTCCAAAATATCTGGTTGGGATTTGATAGATGTATTCATATATGATTTCACGGTATTAAGGACCCTGTGTATTGCCAACATTTTATTTTTCATAACTCTTTGCCATGAAGGGAACTGTCCATTATTCAAATCAACAAATCTATATCCCGAGGGTACAAAGTGAAAATTTAAGAGGAACTTATTGTGTTGTGTATTTAATTCCCAATAATCCTACATGTTTTATGACAAGTCCAAAATTATAGTGTTCCAAATGAATTCCAATATTAAAGGTGTTGATGTACCAATAGTCTTGAATAAGTTGATATACCATCAGTCTTGATGTATCACAATGATATAATCCAGATTGTCCTTGATTGAATTGATAATAATGCCCAAATAGTGATTTAGTCCAAAATGTCAGTGGGCACTTTATAATTTCCAGTGAATAATTTTTAAATAATGATTCCTTTTGAATTATATCTGAACACAGCAGTAAATAATTCTGCAGACTGAACTTAATGGAGGAAAGAAATAATTTTGTTTATCACAACCTTATATAAAAACCTATGTCATATTAAAATGACAATAATGTGGGTCAAAAATGCACTTTAAAAAATTCCAAGTTTGTAAACAAGGCTATACCTTGAACTCAGATATCAATAAAGAGCCATTTTATAAACTTACAAACATGACAAAAGCAGGTACACACCAAAGCTTTATCCTTAATCATGCACAGAGGTCAAGCAAAAATACAACTAAATATACATAATATCTTTGAAAAACATTTTGTAACTTTTAATTAATCAGGCTGTTATGGCCAACATTCAGCACTATTGGATAGTAATGTATATAAATTGACCCATGGATTTTATTGATTTCTCATGCAAATCATGTTTTCATATTTATCAAATAAATATTTTATAAAGAGTTGTTGATCAGTATATACAAATGTACTTTGCTGTTATCACCTAATTTTTATCGTGTGAGTAAAAAACTCAAACCAGTGAAACCATTTTATTGTATTTTATTAACTTTAAAATTTTTTTTGATGTTAATGATTGTAAATATTTCATTTAAGCACATAATAAATTCATTCTTGATTTCTGAATAGAGATTTTATTAACTCATATATAATATGATAATACTTCAGTGTAATAAAAGATTTGGAATTTAAATTATTCTTTCTCTAGAAATACAAAAGTGCTCTGTTAACATTCTTGGAAATAGAGACTAGAATTTACATTGAAATTTCAAATAAGGATTTAATTCTTGGATTGTATTACTGTGATCCAGGAAAAGACTTTTGGCACATCAACACTTTACGAACCATCACAGGCACATCAACACTTTCAGCATTGGACTTAATTTTCATTTCCACTAAAGTTTATTCAGAACTTTTATTATCTGATATTCTATGTTTATTTGGGGATTTAGTTCACAATACCATAAGTTCTTCTTGTTTGATTTTCATATTGGGATATTTGCACAAAACTGTTGATTGCCAATCTCGTCAGCTACCACCTACTTTGAAAATGATTTGACCTCAAACATGTATCACTTTTTATGTGATGACATAATTCACTGTAAAATGTTTATTTTCATTGGTCTTTGATAATCTCTTCACTTGCTGCATGCTGTGTTGGGACATGGTACAAATTTAGTGACCATGCTTGAATGGGTACAAGTTTAGTGACTTTACAGTTGAATAGGTAAAAGTTTAGTGACTACACTTGAATAGGTACAAATTTAGTGACTGTACACTTGAATGGGTACAAGTTTAGTGAATGTACACTTAAAGGGGTACAAGTTTAGTGACTGTGCACTTGAATGGGGGTAGGGATGAATTCTTTAAAGTATCCATTATGATTTGGATCTTCAAGCTGAACTACATGGCAAGCCGTTATGAAAATTAATATTTTCTTGTATTGCAAAATAAATTTTCATTTTTGAAAACTATATTAATATATAAAAAATTAAAGTTTTAGTACCATCATGTATTTGATTTCCTCCAAGTAATAGATGTATTTTTTAAATATAATGGGAGAATCGTATCAAACTTAAGTTAATTCTGTGACACAAATGCTTCACCCATTGACCGTGGGGTCAAGGTTACAGTAAAAGAACATTTGTGTCACCCAGTAATTTTTTTAGTGAAAAGTTTGTTTATTCACTTGTATTTCCTAAATCCAGTGATGGAATTTGTGCATACTTTGGATGAATTCTTATGATGCCAGGACAAATTATTATGCAGTATGCTCACTCAACTTTTTGTCCATGGGATCAACATGGTTCTTGCTAGGCTGTGCCCCTTGTGCTAAAGACACATGCTTTTCATCATTGGTGCCTGTTGGATGCACAGTAAAAATGAAAGAAAATAAAGATCGAAAATTGTTGTGGTTGATTTTAGACTGAATTGCCACAAACTTGCTGAACAGGGTGTACTCATTATCAAAGAAGCAAAAGTTGATCAATCATTATTTTATGGTTTTCATTTAAACATTAAAATGAGGTAGTATAGTACTAAGCATTATTATGAGAGAGTACTGTACTAACCATTCTAGTGAGGGAATATTGTACCAAGCATAAATATGAGAAAATATTATACAAGCATTACAATGAGGGAGTACTGTACTAAGCATTATGGAGAGTACTTACGAAGCATTAAAACAAGGGAGTACTGTACAGACATAATGAGGGAATACTGTATTAAGCATTATAATGTGGAGTACTGTACTAAGCATTATGATGGCATACTGTACTAAGCATTAAAACAAGGAAGTACTATACAAGCATTAAAATGGGGGAGTACTGTATTAAGCATTATGATTGAGCATAGTACTAAGCATTAAAACAAGGGAGTACTTACAAACATAATGAGAGATTACTGTACTAAGCATTATAGTGAGGAGTACTGTACTAAGCATTACAGTGAGGGTGTGATGTACAAGCATTGTAATGTGGGAGTACTGTGCAAGCATTATAATAAGAGACAGCAGTACTCAGCATGGAAAAATACAATTTGCCCAACATAGTGGTATCCATGACCACACTTTTGTTACATCAGATATGGTATTATACAGAGGTGCTTTAAAGGGAGGGACCACTTTTAAGTTTTTGTGACCTGACTTTCCTTAGAATGTTTATGAAAATTTAATGGATCAGTATTTTTCATTCAGGATTGGACTCAAAGTCGTTTGATTCAGCATTCTGCAGTTTTCTTCAAGGCAGAGCCATCATCAGACATGGAAAAGGAAGCCAAAACAGAGGACTCACAAAAAGACAAAGTCCCCATAATAGATCCCCTGACCAGTATGGAGTACTTGGACAGTAAAGGTACTAAATATTCTCTGTGTTTGAAGTACTGGATATTTTGAATGGGTCTAGAAAACTTGGTAGTTATCCCATGATTTAATTACCTAGGGGATGTTATGATACCCTCTGTCTGTCCAATGGGTCCCAGAAAGGTCATCATAAAGCAGTGAGTTCTAACATTTTTTTGCGGTGACTCTAAAAAATATTTTTTTTCTGAGTCTGACAACCCCGTTTCCACATTTTGATAAGTTTTGCCACCCTTACAAAAAATCCTGGTGACCTGTTGTGGCTCTCCAGAACATCCTGCAACTCTGATATGGGCCACAACCTGGGGTTGGGAACTGCTGTCATAGAGGATGTTATGATACGCTTCATCTGTCCGTTTAGTCTCTGGGTTGTGATCACAAGAGATGTCTGCTCGGTAGCAGGATGATGATCATTAGGAATGCTCAGTAACCCAGTAGTTAGTGCAAAACATTCATAGTCTCAGCTGGTACAAAGTGTTTTGAAATGCAGCATGACAGTCAGTTACCTTTTCAAGCTAAAAGTACTCCATATGAAAACTTGAAGCAGTTATTGATGTTAAAAGACCAGAGGGGTAAATAAATCATTTTGTACATATGCGCATTGAATTTTTATCATGTTATATGTGGATTACCCTTTTTCTGCTCGGATTACTCTTTTTGTCCACTTGGATTGCACTTTTTCCTTGGCAGGGGTTGGCATGTATGGGAACATCATACAGGTAGTTAAAAGCACATGACTTTCCCATGGCAACCATGGAAGTATTTTCACATTATCTTTTCCAATTGGAATCCATGTACAAAAAGGGCATTATTCGTGACTCCCTATGGGGTTCTTAGGAGGGGGTTGAGAGGTCAGCAGTAAAAAAAATTTCATTTATAGTGTCATTTTCAAATATTTATTAATCAGGCTTTATTTTAGTCATCTTTGCAGGAAGAAACATCATGCGTGTATAATAATATTACAAGTTTGAAGTTATGTCCCTTGAGTCAGTCTTGGACAGGTTACTTAGAGGGGTTTGAGTAGTAGTCCACAAAAAGCATAGTGATAAAAATTATGACATATGGCAACAGTTATGTCCTCAAAGTCAAGAATCTTCACTCTTGTGTAAAAAGTTTTTGAAAGTCCTACAACATATGTGTACATAGTATATTCAGCATAGTATACTGGTAATATCATGGGTTGAAATGGCAAGTGAAAGTTTACTGTGATCAGGTAAATTTTACATTTACATGCCTAATTGGGTGATTGCTGATTCAGGGATGACCAGATGATCCATAATGAAAAGGATGTTCTGTCAGGAATATTGCAAGCACTGTAAATTTTAAGTCCATACTTTTGACCAGAACAACCTTATGACCTTTGAAAAATCGTTGATGTTGAGGGTTGCATTGAAAGCTCGTTGAATGTAAAACAAATTGGATTTTTAGTTTGTTGAAAAACTTGAATTTTGCAAGTTACCTCCTTGAATTTATATGAGATTATCTTTGAATAAAAAATGGCTAAATTTAATAAAATGTGTCCCTTTTTAAATTTGGAACTTTTTTATATTTTCAAAATTAATGAATGAAATGGGATAAATTTGGTTGGATCAACTTAGATGACATTGATAGTTAGAGTAACATCCCTTTGCTATAGTGCCACTACTGCAACATGTGTGATGCACTGAATTCTCCAAGAATTTTACAAATGGAGGTGAATTGACCCTGCCCCCATTTTTTTTTCAAAGATTTTTAGGGGCCCAATTTTTATATGAGAAAAAGTATCCTTTAAAGACAGTCCCGAATATGAATATGTTTCAGCTCTACTCTTTATGCTGAGTAACATTAACAGATAAAATAAAACTTGTATCTTCTTTATCATATGCTTGGAATAGCAGAGACATTACCTCTGAAAACCATACACTGCATGTTCACCATTGTACAACTCACCAAGTGCACAGGGGTCAAGTTAGGCTTGAATTTTAGGGAGAAGTGACTTATCCTTTTGGACAGAACAGGGAGAATTGAGAGCTTAACAGGGAGAAGTGGACGCAATAAATGCAGCAAGAAACGCAATATATATATATATATATATATATATATATATATATATATATATATATATAATGTGTGTTCTCTTATTTGAATTATGCCCTCTATTTCCCAGTATTCATATTTGCATTTAACATTGGATTTAAGCAATATGACTCTAAAAGAGAATAATAGATACTACATTGTAACAAATTTTAACTGAGTAACCAGATTACATTATTGTAATTGCAAGTTAGTAAAAACGCTTGATCAGCTACCCTTAATCAACTTTTATTTAATATTTTTTAATTTTTTTATTATATACTTTCTAAAAGTTCATAATAATGGCATTTTCAGAGATTTCTAAACATGTTTGAAACAACCCCTGTACCATGTACATGAGGGCAAATGCACACGTGTCTTCAGATCACACTGTTCATCCTCATTTCTTTGTTGCGGATAAAACATTACTGTAACTATTCATACATAACACACTCAGATGCATAAAATTACAGACGTTGCTCCGTTATTGTTGGTATATGAACTAATCCCTTCTTTCCACCCGAATCAAAACAGACGAGAGTGCATCTGTTTTTAGAAGGAGGGGTTTTTGTAATGTAATCACGCACTTTATCTAGCTTCATTACAACAGTCCATTGAGAGGATTGCAAATTTATGGTTGATTTTTTTTTTTTTTGTACTTGTATTAATTTTAGCATTGATTAAATATTATCTGCTTCGCATTTTTTTCCCGTATTTTCACAAATATGAGTCAAGTCAGTAAACAACTTTGACCTTACAATGCTTCTCACAAATTTCACAAAATAGCGTTGTCCCATACGTTTCTGACCTACATAATTGCATCATAAAGTTAAATCTTAAATAGCATAATACCTAGGCTTTGCTTTCTCTGCATTGTATATTTTTCTGAATATATTTGCTCGATTTTTTTTACGAAAACAGACAATCTAATAAACTGGTACTTCCCAGACATAGCAATGTCTGCCATTATTTCCATGTTACTGGTACACTTACAGTTTCAAACTAAATTTATGATGAGATGGTGTACAAGAGGCAGTTAAAATACCCAGATCACCGATTCTATTCTTGAAACAAAAATTGCTATTTACATACTATTGTTAAAGTTTCGAAACTAAAGTTTGTATGTTTTTATCATCAAAGGATAACATGTGTAAATTGGGTAGTGATAGGGGCCTAGTTACTAACTTACTAAGGAAATGGTTAATGATCAATCAGCTATCAAAACACATGCCTGTGAATGTGCAAGAGTTTGTTTGTCAGCGTAATTGATATCAAAACTAGGCCTAGCTTCTGATGGCTTGATGAATACCTTTCACTACAACACTAGAACTAACCTGGCTACTGCGAGGGGCCATCTCAAAAGGTATGGTTAGATAATGTACAACAAAAAAAAACACAGGGCGAAGTCGTTTTTACTTTCCTAACAGAAGAAGGCAAAGTTTACATTTTTTAGGCGACTTAGTTGCCCACTTCGCCTGGTAGCTTGACCCCTGGTGCATTGAAAATTTAAGAGACACAGTATTGGGAACTCAATTCCAAATAATCCTAGATGTCCTACCACAAGTCCGAAAGTATAGAATGTTCCAAATGAATTCCAATGGATGTACCAAAAGTCTTGAATATCATGATATACCAGGTCTTGAATGTCCTGATGTACAACACTGATTTAATCCAGAGTGCCTTTGAATGAGATCTAAATGATTCCAAAATAATCTTTTAGTCCAGAAGTCAATGAGTACATTGTTATTCCATTGAATAATTTAAATAAATAATGCCTCTCAAATTATATATGAACACAACTGTGAATGATTCCACAGACTGATCTTAAAACAGGAATTAATTATTTGCTTACCAGATCCCCTTTATATACATCCCAACTTGACATACGACACAGTAGACATTTCAGTGGAAAATTACACCAACTCTAAATAAAGTTAGGCCTTAAACTCAAATTCTAGCAAACATCTTGTTTACCACTTACAATGATAACAAAAGTCAGATATGCAAAAGCTCCATCCACAACACTCAGTCATGTACAAAAGAAAAACACGCAGTATAGATTAAATATGCATCATAATAACTGTACCAGATTTTTTTATTCAGCACTTTATTTTGGCTTTTGAGAGACTATTTTCGAGTCCTTCATGCAGATGGAATGAGATTATTACTTCCCTTTTGTCATGTTGAGTTATGTAAGGAATTCCTTATAAATTTATTACAGCAAGATTTTACCCATTGTAAAAGAAGAACTCATTGTTTAAAAACAAATTGCTGTCAGAATTCGTTTTATTGCTGCTTAGGATTTTTGTTCTCACTTTATTGAACTTTTGTATTGTGAGTTAATTTATTTCTTTTAAAATTAATTTAACTTCAACCTTTGTTTTTATGTTATTATTTATTTGGCTTTTGAATGTTTAATGCTTTTTGTGGAGGTATGAGTAAACATCTTGGTGTCTTGGATCAAAAACTTTTTGCATGCACCCATGAAAACAATCATTACAGAGATAGATAAACAGATGTACCGGGTCTGTCCTTTTGTGTGGATATAGACTCAGCAGTTGATCCGATTGCTTACATCATCAGCTTAAGCGTTGTTAATAATGGTATATGGTTTGTTGCACTCAAGGCAAATCAATTCTGTGTTATTTTTTATGTGCCTGTGCAATTTATGAGTGGCATGGAAAATGCTGATATACACTGATTTTCTGAATGTGAGAGAAAATTAAACTTGATGAATATTCAAGTAGTACTTGTGTCTCATCAAACTTTTGTACCAATTTTTGCAGTGTACCAATTTATGATAAACAAGGTACCAGTAACTCCTGGACAAAGTTGCATTTCTGAAGAAGAATTAAGAAATACCCCTTGAGAACTTTTGAATGTAATTGAAAACTAATTGAAAAGGGGAGAAAAAAATATCCAGGGCTGTATGAACCAGGTTTTCCATTTGCTTTGATCAAGCTCATACAAGTACATCACTATCACTCTTCAGTACTAATATATGCAGACCAGAAGGAGAGCAGACTGGTCACAAGTTATTACATCACTGTCACTCTTCAGTACTAAATATTAGTGGCGGTCTACAGTTTCGTATTTTGCATAGGGTTAGAATTTTAAAGAAAAAGACTTCCTCCGGGTTTCCTCACTAGTTATACTGGCTATTTAAAAAAGACCTTGTATATCTTAGGTGTTGTTCAAAGAACCTTTAATTCCCTTTATTTTGGTGTATGATTGATGGGTGTAATATGGGTTATAGAGTATAGAGCTTGGCCTTACTCCAGATGTGCACCTTTCAAAAAGTGCTGCTCCACTTGGTCATTTTCACTTCCTGAACTTCAGAGGTAAATTGTAAAAAAAAGAGCCGATAACTTTTTTTTACATTTTATGTATTTGGTAATTCATTCATTGCACTTTCAGAAGCTGGTATTGTCTAGTCTGGCAAAATTCATTTTCCGTATTTTAAAAGCTACTAAGGATAGCGTACTTTAGACAAATTCAGGCTGATTTTTGGAGCACAAGGGAGCAGTCATTTTAGTTAGCAGTGTGCTAAGATCATTTACAATTTCCAAAAGTACAATATCCAAAGAAATGTCAGCCACATTACATCAAAGTAGCATAGAGCTATGCCAACATTCTCTCCACTGTGCATGTTTTAAATGCAAACAACTTCACCATACATACATCACTCTCTCAAAAGTACATAATAACTGGTGAGCGCCCCCTATATGCAGACCAGAAGGAGAGCAGACTGGTCACAAGTTATTACATCACTGTCACTCTTCAGTACTAATATATGCAGACCAGAAGGAGAGCAGACTGGTCACAAGTTATTACAAGTGAATTTTGGGTGAGTTAAAATCTTTAGTAGTACTTTCCTGACTGGTAAAGTGGAATTTTAGAGATTTTATTTTTGACTTCTGAGTGTTCCACGAAATTGCATTGGTCTGGTAAAATTGATTGTACATATTTACAGTAAAGTAATAGAGCAGAAATATGAAAATGCCAACAGCAGCAGAAGCTTAAGAAACAAAATAGCAGTATGATACACACATATGCTTTTATAAACATATTATAAAAAGTGTGTTAGTGTGAGAGACATCACAATGCATACATTTAAAAACAAAGATTAGGAATAGGATAATATTTAAGAAATGAGACAAATTTATTCTTAAAATACATGCACAGATATTTAGGATATCAGGAAATGAGAGTTCTGAAAGTTTAAATTGGTACTAAAAGATTTAAGTAAATAAATAATTAAAATCATCAGTAAGAAGTTAAAGGCAAAGAAACTAAGTACAAATTTTTAAACCTTAATACTGACAGCTTTGAAAAATTGTTCTGTAACTATAGATCTCGTTTCAGGTGATTGTCATGAATAGTTTGTGTGCAAGGGGGGATGGTAGAGTTATCTATCAATTTATTTGATCCTACGGATTTTACATTGTTAATGTTGTACTGGTTGAAAATTCATTATTCAACATGCATTTTTGTGGACTTCTTTTGAAAAAGGCCATGACCAATTTTAGTAGACTGTGATATCAAGCCTTTATTAGTGTATGCAAATGATTCTTTTTCTTAACAGAAGATGATTTTTGTTGCTGAATAAAAGAAAAATCTTAAAACATCTTAACAGAAGATGATTTTTGTTGCTGAATAAAAGAAAAATCTTACAACATCTAAACAGATGATGATTTTTGTTGCTGATTAAAAGAAAAATCTTCAAACATCTCAACAGAAGATGATTTTTGTTGCTGATTAAAAGAAAAATCTTCAAACATCTCAACAGAAGATAATTTTTGTTGCTGATTAAAAGAAAAATCTTCAAACATCTCAACAGAAGATGATTTTTGTTGCTGATTAAAAGAAAAATCTTCAAACATCTCAACAGAAGATGATTTTTGTTGCTGATTAAAAGAAAAATCTTCAAACATCTCAACAGAAGATGATTTTTGTTGCTGAATAAAAGAAAAATCTTCAAACATCTCAACAGAAGATGATTTTTGTTGCTGAATAAAAGAAAAATCTTCAAACATCTCAACAGAAGATGATTTTTGTTGCTGAATAAAAGAAAAATCTTCAAACATCTCAACAGAAGATGATTTTTGTTGCTGATAAAAGAAAAATCTTCAAACATCTCAACAGAAGATGATTTTTGTTGCTGATTAAAAGAAAAATCTTCAAACATCTCAACAGAAGATGATTTTTGTTGCTGAATAAAAGAAAAATCTTCAAACATCTCAAAAGAAATCAATAGGATTTGATCAGATTTGGCTGTCATTTTATTGACGGATCAAATCTGGAGAGTACTTTCTATAGTAGGGGTATTTTTTCCTGACAGAGTGATGTCTCAATCATATTTACACAATGATATACCGGAACCAATAATATATACTTTATCGAAAATAGCATATACAGGCTCTACATAGTTGAGTTGATGTAGAAAGGTTTACCAAATTAAATGTAAATGAATGTGAGTTAGAAGATGACAACCTGCACATTGGAAATTCCTGAAGATATCATTACCATCTTAACGGATAATTGTGGATAATTTTTTGCAAAGATTTATCTGTATGATTGCTATTAGGTTATACAGTAACTTGTACAAATTTCAGTCGATAAAAGTGGTGAACTAGTGAAATTATAACACTATCAGTATTACCCACAGTGCCTTGGAGAAAGTTACACAGTGACTTGCAAAAATAGCTTAGTTGTGCAGACTTCAGTTTGTAAAAGTTTATAGTTACCATTTTTTAATTTTGTAAATGTTTTTATTTTTACCTTCCAAGGTAGAAAAGTTTTAGGTTCTGTTCTAGAACAGAAATTGTATGAGGTAAATGTTCCCCAAATGCAAAAATTGGGTGGGTGGGATTTTTCTACATATACCGAGGATTTGAAAAGAAGTGCACATATGAATACACAATACAGTATATGTACATATGAATACACAATACAGTATATGTACATATGAATACACAATACAGTATATGTACATATGAATACACAATACAGTATATGTACGTATGAATACACAATACACATACACAAGTACATATGAATACACAACACAATATATATACACAAGCACATATGAATACACAATACAGTATATGTACATATGAATATACATTGAAATACACAAGTACATATGAATACATGACACAATACACATACACAAGTACAAATGAATACACAACACAATATATATATATATACACAAGTACATATGAATATACAATACAATACACAAACGTACATATGAATACACAATGAAATACACAAGTACATATGAATACACAACAATGCTCATAAGTACATATGAATACACGATATGATATATATACTAAAATACATAAGAATACACAATACAATATACATACACAGTACATATGTTGTACATATGAATACACAATACAATACACATACACAAGTATATATGAATACATGACACAATATATATATATATATATATATATATATATATATATATATATATATATATATATATACACACAAGTACATATGAATACATGACAATACACACAAGTACATATGAATACATGACACATACACAAGTACATACGAATACATGACACAATACACATACACAAGTACATATGAATACACAATACAATACATATAGACAAGTACATATGAATACATGACACAGTAAACATAAACAAGTACATATGAATACATGACAGTACACATACACAAGTACATATGAATACATGAGAATACACACACAAGTTACACATACACAAGTGCATATGAATACACAATACAATAAATATACACAATTACATATGAAAACATGACAATTCATATACACAAGTACATATGAATATATGACAATACACATACACAAGTACATACGAATCCGTGACACAATACACATATACAAGTACATATGAATACATGATTGGTACATATACAAAGTAAATAGGAATACACAATACACATACACATACACAAGTACATATGTTGTACATATGAATGCACAATACAATACGAATACACAAGTACGTATAAATATACAATACAAATACACAAGTACATATGAATACATGATACAATACATATACACAAGTACATATGAATACATGACACAATACATATACACAAGTACATATGAATACATGATACAATACATATACACAAGTACATATGAATACATGACACAATACATATACACAAGTACATATGAATACACAATACAATACATATACACAAGTACATATGAATACACAATACAATACATATACACAAGTACATATGAATACATGATACAATACACAGACACAAGTAGATATGAATACACAATGAAATACACAAGTGCATATGCAAACATGACAATTCGTATACACAAGTACATTGAACACACAATACAATACAGATACACAAGTACATATGAATATATGATTGATACATATACAAAAGTACATAGGAATACACAATACACATGCAAGTACATATGAATACATGATACAATACATATATGCATGTACATATGAATACACAATACAATACATATACACAAGTACATATGAATACATGACAATACACATACACAAGTACATATGAATACACAATACAATATACACAAGTACATAAGAATACACAATACAATACAAATACACAGGTACATAATTGATACACAATATATGAATGTACAGGCCTTTTCATATATGCAAAGAACACTGTAAAACATATTTAATTGAAGGTTCATTTGCTGGTAATGGATGTTAAGTTGTTAAAGAATTGTCATTGGATCCATACTTGCATGTTTTGTCATGATTGATTGGACCCCATAAAATATTGTACTCAGCATGCATGCAACAGGGACAACTTTTTTGTGTGCAGTTGTCAAGCTGTCAGGCAATAGCCAGTGGACTAGTCAAGCGTGGAACACAGTGTATGCTTCTGAGGAAAACCAAATACAAATTGTTTTTTTCACTAGTCTTGTGTGAAGACTGAGTCTGATGCTTTCTTGATTGAGAGTAGGAGAATCATTCAATAATTATGCTTTTTCAGGTTAGGCTAAGAAATTATGGAAGGATGAATTTTTATCCTTCAGATGAAAACAAAATGAATAAACATAGATTGGGTTTGCAGTTTATGCATGACCTTTTGGTATTGTTGTTAATTTCTTATGCACAGGCATGAGTCCCAAAATTGTGCATCATAAAAAAGATCAAGAATTGATGTTGATTATTCCAATGATGAATTTGTCATTTGTTTTTTCTTGTATAATATATAACTTTTTTATGTTTACTTCAGCTTATGCACACACTTATGGTGATAAGCCTGTCTGGTTTCACTATAGAAGGAACTTCAAAGGTTGGATTGTTCCAGAAACAAGGAAGACTTGTATTGTAAGTATTAAGAAACAAACTACACATTATGTGTTATATACACCTACATTATATATTGTATACCTTCATCAGCCTTTTCACTGTCAGTCAGGTTGATTTCAATCAGTTTTGTTCTTAAAGAGATCTGCATAAGAATTAATTTACAGCATACATTTGGCTAAGCCAGAAAACAATAAGAACACCCATCCCCAGAAGCCCGATCATTTCTTTTACCATTGCAATGTGTTAGGTGAGGTTGGATGTTTATTAACATTTTCTTAAATTTTGATTCTGTCTTCAGCCCATAAAATTTGACTGCAGTGACACATTACAGTGTATCAGTTTCCATTAAATGTAATAATCATTGTTAGATTCATGTCAGCTGTATGTTTGCATATTGTATTTCTTTCCCATTGGCAAATCCATTGTGCTTACATCGGGGTGTTCAGGTTTAGATAAGTTAGTAGTTTTTAACATTACTTCAGGAGGTAAGGTCATTTTTTTACCGAGGAATATTCAAACTATGATATGTTCACTACAAAATATACAATGACTGTGGAATTAAAAGAGGAAATAGGGTACACATTGTACCTTTATTTCGGAGAGTGCACATACATGTACTCATACATGAGTAACTTACAAACAACACTGTTCTTTTTGTATTGTGCGCGCTCTGTACAGCTGTAGTCCAAATTCTGTCTAAAATGTTATGAAATCACAACACTTCTTACAAAAGTAAAACTACAAACAAAGCAATAATTAATTGTAAAACTACGATCTTTTTGTCAGCAACGTTCAGTAAACATAAGAGTAAGAGACAGGAATAAAGGTCAAGGACACCTGATTTTTCTGGACCCAGTTATGTCAATGATTTTTTGGCACCCCTGATGTAATCTAGATAGCTGGGTTTGGCTGTATTTATATCAGTATTCATTGCAATATTTCCGAGATGAAGGTCATGGTAAGCTCTTCTGCATATTGTTTATGATGTTGGGGTTCGTAGGGAGCCTAAAAAACCTAAAATAGCCTAATATTTTATTTTAACCTAAAAAATCTTTTAAAAAAGCCTAAAATTTTGATAAGAAACCTTATAAATTAAAAGAAAACCTTAAAAGTCTTCAACCAGAATCAGCAGTAGAAAGGTAAATTAAAGTTTTTATACGAAACAGTCGGCACTGCACAAAAATAAACGTAAGCTGCACTGGAAATCAACTACAGCTGTCTTACATCCAGGTTATGAGTAACTTGCACATCCAGTTTATCCTGGCTTGCAGTAATGGCGAGCAAGTCACGTTTTCAAATGAGTTGGCTGTCCAAACCGCAGTACACTCCTTGGTTGGAAAAAGATGAAGATGTGTTTTCTGCTAGATGTAAATTGTGTAAAAAATCGTTCAGTATTATGAGATTGGGTGAAAGTGGCTTACAAATACATGCAAAAGGAATAAAACATCAAGCGAACGAGAAGAGCATATCCTCCACCTTCGACTTGAAGAAAGTCTTGACTGTGAGTATAAATATACATTATATATCTATCTATTTTTCTCCCTGTCTGAATTATAGCGTCAAAAATAATTTTGCAGAAATCACATTGAATTTGAAGTCGGTCAGACTATTTACCGGAACAAAGGAAAATACTGGGAGCAAAAATAAAAACTTGTGAAAAAGTTTAAATATCTGAAATACTCACTATTTTAGTATTTTCTAGGATATATATTTATTTAATTACTCTTTACTTTTGCATAATTTTGTTTTATCATCGTTATCTGAAACTTAAGTATTTATAAGGGTATTAAAAGGGAAACAACCGTGTCATAACTGTAACAGTAAGCTTATGTCCCTAATTTCAAATTTACATTTAATTAATAATGATAAAACTTAATCAATTTAGAAAAGTAAATAGAATTTGTGTAAAAACTCTTCCGACAAGCTATACATTGTGGTACATTGAATGCATAGAAAGTACCAGCAGTATAAAAATTATGGCATGAAAAAGGCAGAATTACAATAAAAAAATATTTAATATATTCATAGCTGCCAACTGTCCTTTTTTTCCGTATTTGTCCCATATTTTGGACCTGAATACGGGTGTACATTTTTTTTTGCAAAAAATACGTTTTTTAATTTAAAAAAAAATATTAAAAAAGTTCCTTGCTGTTTTCAGTTTAGAATGGGCACTTGGTTCCATTCTGATAGAAATGTATCGCATGTATATAGGAATACAGTTCTACAATATGATTGGTTCATTCAAAATCAAGGCTACAATGCCTGTCTTTATCTGCCATATTGGATTTCGCAAACAGTTACCGCTACCACTGTGTCTCATCTTTGTAATATTCAGCTTCTAATCATGTTGAATAGGAAAGCAGAATATTCAGAATTTTCACCAGAAAAGACAAGAAAACAGAACTGAAAGGACAATTGTGCCGTCTTGTTTAGATTTGTGAAATCATCTAGTAAAGGAGAAGACTTTACGTTTTGGAGATTGTGTAATGTGATTTTGCTATTGGGCATGGAGGCGCACATGAAATACAAGAGCACGAAAAAGCTAATAAACATCAGCTTGCTGCTTCATCATACACAACTCAGCCTGAACTTGGATGTGTATAAATACCAGAGAGAACCTTAATGTAATTCGATCGAAATTTGGTTTATTAAATTTCTTTTAGAAATGAACCTTCCTCTTTCAGTTACTAATGTTGCTGGCGATTTATTTTGCACGCATTTTCCAGACGGTAAAATCGCAAAGGATTACTCGTATGCTAGAATGAAAACAGTTCAGTTAGAAAATAACAGAATTGAGATTATCAATGACAGTTGGTACATTGAAATTGATAATAACCGAAAAAAAAATAAACAAGGTGTGGAAAAGGCTCCTATAAACAGCCCATGTCTGAGTGTGTTGCACTCTTGCACCTTCTGAATGGGCACCCAAATGGAACAGGGTGCCTGTCCAGAAGGTGCAAGTGTGCAACACATGCATCTTTGACATTAAATAATTATGCAAGGCACTGTCCTACCTTACTGATGGTTGTATATGTTGTAAGTAGTTACATATGCATTAAAATTTGAAAAATCAGTATTTGGTCCTGAAAATCAGTATTTTTGTCATAAGCAATCAGAATTTTTGTACTTGGGGGTTGGCAGCTAAATATTCTTAATGATATATAAATGTAAAACTCAAGTTGTTTTTTGTCTTTTTCTAGCGTCAACAGCCTGATTCAGGAAAAGTACTGTTACCACAAAATCCGAATTCTCAATCATCCTGTTCAGTAGTGTCTACAACCTCGGCATCTGTGCAAGATCATGTAGCAAAAGAAGACACATTAAAAGAAGAAATTATTTGGACATTGCATACAACAGATAAACACTGCAGCTTTTCATCAAATTCTGGAATAGCAAAAGTATTTCAGTACATGTTTCCTGATAGTGCAGTTGCCAAAAGGTTCAGTCTTTCAGACAGGAAAACATCATATTTGGCTTCATTTGGATTGGCTCCATATTTTACATGTTCAGTCTTTCAGACAGGAAAATATCATATTTGGATTGGCTCCATATTTTACATGTTCAGTCTTTCAGACAGGAAAACATCATATTTGGGTTCATTTGGATTGGCTCCATATTTTACATGTTCAGTCTTTCAGACAGGAAAACATATTTGGCTTCATTTGGATTGGCTCTATATTTTACATCTCTTTTGGAGGATCAGATAAAATGTGAAGAGTTTGTTTTGCTCTTTGATGAGAGCATGAATGATGTCCTTCAAACTAAACAAATGGATTTCCATGTTCGTTTTTGGAATCAGGGCACAGTCAAGACCAGGTATTTAACATCAAACTTCCTTGGTCATTGTACTGCCTCAGATATGGTCTCAGCATTTGAATCTGTGACAGCAAACCTGAATTTGAACAATTTGATTCAGTTATCTATGGATGGGCCAAATGTTAATTGGGCTTTTTATAAGAAGATTGATTCTGCTCTGGCCACTGAACATGGTATCACATTATTAAATGCAGGAAGTTGTTCACTTCACAAGGTCCATGGTGCATGCAAGACAGCAATGGATGCTGTTAACTGGAAATTCGATAAAATTCTGAGATCCCTTTTCCAGCTTTTTAACGACACACCAGCAAGAAGAGAAGATTTTGTAAATGTTACTGGTACTTCCACCTTTCCTCTTCAGTTCTGCAAACACAGGTGGTTAGAGAACACCACCGTTGCTCAGAGGGCTTTAAATCTGATGGAACCTTTAAGAAAATATGTTGGTGAGGTAATGAAATAAAGTGTTTCTGACCCGAAGACCGAGTCCTTTAAGATTGTGAAAGAAGCCCTTTTGAAGGTTGAATTTTTGGCACCTAAGTTGGCATTCTTTATTTCACTTTCCAAGCATGTTGAGCCCTACCTTACAGAATACCAAACTGATGCACCAATGCTACAATTTGCTCATCATGATCTAAATGCTATTGCCATAGGCCTCCTAAAGAGGTTTGTTATCCCAGAAAAGATTGAGGAAATCAAAACAACAAAAGACGTGGTTATATTTCAAGTGACTGACCTATTAAATCATGTAACCAGACACAAGGTTGCCATTGGCTTTGTAGCAGAGTCTATGATCAATGAACTAAAAAAGGCAAAAAAAGTGAGTGAGCTACAAATCTTAGAATTTAAGAATGCATGCAAAAGTATTCTCGTTTGTTTTGCTGACAGATTCCTCACAAAATCTCCACTTCACTATGGTTTAGTGAAAGACATGGCATACCTTGACCCTGCTGCCATTTTAGAAAGTAAAGCACAAGTAGAGGCTAAATTGAAGAGAATCATGCACTCATTAGTCAGCAAGAGAAAGTTCAATATCAGTTGTTCTGATGCTGTTCTTAATGAGTTTTCAGCATTTGTTGACTCGGCCATTAGCAATGGATCACTTGGATCTTTCTCAAGAAAGACCGAACGTATTGACACTTTTCTTTATGACAGGCTTGCTCATTAACAGCAATATTCCAACCTTTGGCAAGTTGTGAAGACCTTGCTTCTCTTGTCACATGGGCAAGCCACTGTTGAGAGGGGGTTCTCAATAAATAAAGAAGTTGAAGAGATAAATATAGCAGAAAGAACTTTGATTGCCAAAAGGATCATTATTGATGCTGTTAGAGCTGCTGGTGGAATCAATAAAGTTGAAATCACCCCAAGGCTGCTTATCAGTGCCAGTAGTGCATACAGCAGGTACGAAGTGTTTCTTCAAGATGAGAAGAAGAAAAAGGAGACTGAGACAGCCAATAGGAAAAGAAAAGCATTGGATAAGGAAATCATAGATTTTAAAAAGAAAAAATCAGCAGTAACTTATGATATAGAAACAATGAACAGTTTAGCTGATGACTATGCTTTAAAAGCTGAACATCAGAGGAACCTTACTTTCATCAGCACATCAAATAGCTTAAGGACATCTGTGGAAAAAAAACTGGAAGAACAGTTGGATCTGGACAAGCAGATTGATGATTTATATGCATGAAAGTCTGAACACTGCATTTCTTTGAACCTAAAAAATTTTCACCAAGGCCTTAAAAAACCTAAAAAAAAGCCTAAATTTTTAGATCAGAAATTGCTACTAACCCTGTGATGTGAAAAATGAAATTCATTGAAATACTGCTGTCGGATTGTAGGCATTGTAATCAAAGTGAAAACAGCAAAGAGGAGTTGAAGTATTATATTAGCATGGAGAAGTCAGTACAAATCCATATCCACAAAATAGTATGGAAAAGTCCGTATAAATCCATATACATTAAATAGTATGGAAAAGTCAGTACAAATCCATATACACAAAATAGTATGGAAAAGTCAGTACAAATCCATATGCACAAAATAGTATGGAAAAGTCAGTAAAAATCCATATACACAAAATAGTATGGAAAAGTGAGTGCAAATCCATATGCACAAAATAGTATGGAAAAGTCCGTATAAATCCATATACATTAAATAGTATGGAAAAGTCCGTATAAATCCATATACATTAAATAATATGGAAAAAGCAGTACAAATCCATATACACAAAATAGTATGGAAAAGTCCGTATAAATCCATATACACAAAGTAGTATGGAAAAGTCCGTATAAATCCATATACATTAAATAGTATGGAAAAGTCCGTATAAATCCATATACACAAAATAGTATGGAAAAGTCCGTATAAATCCATATACACAAAGTAGTATGGAAAAGTCCGTATAAATCCATATACATTAAATGGTATGGAAAAGTCCGTATAAATCCATATACATTAAATAATATGGAAAAAGCAGTGCAAATCAATATACACAAAACAGTAGGAAAAGTCGGCAGAAATCCATAAACACAAAATAGTATGGAAAAAGCCCGTACAAATCCATATACACAAAATAATATGGAAAAGTCAACACAAATCCATATACATAAAATGATATGGAAAAGTCTGTACAAATCCATATATGCAAAATAGTATGGAAAAAGTCGGCACAAATCCATATACACCAAATAGTGTGGAAGAAGTCGGTACACATCCGTATAGACAAAATAGTATGGAAAAGTCAGCATATACACAAAATAGTATTAATTCAAAAGTCAGCACAAATCCATATACACAAAACAGTATGGAAAAAGTCTACAAATCCATATACACAAAACAGTATAGAAAAGTCAGTACAAATCCATATACACAAAACAGTATGGAAAAAGTCTACAAATCCATTTAGACAAAACAGTATAGAAAAGTCAGTACAAATCCATATACACAAAACAGTATGGAAAAAGTCTACAAATCCATATACACAAAACAGTATAGAAAAGTCACTACAAATCCATATAGACAAAACAGTATGGAAAAGTCAGTACAAATCCATATACATAAAATAGTATGGATAAAGTCAGTACAAACCCATATACACAAAATAGTATAGAAAAGTCAGTACAAATCCATATACACAAAACAGTATGGAAAAGTCAGTAAAAATCCATATACACAAAACAGTATAGAAAAGTCAGCACAAATCCATATACACAAAATAGTATAGAAAGTCAGTACAAATCCATATATACAAAACAGTATGGATAAAGTCAGTACAAATCCATATACACAAAACAGTATGGATAAAGTCAGTACAAATGTATATACACAAAATAGCATAGAAAAGTCAGTTCAAATCCATATACACAAAACAGTATAGAAAAGTCAGTACAAATCCATATACACAAAACAGTATGGAAAAGTCAGTACAAATCCATATACACAAAACGGTATAGAAAAGTCAGTACAAATCCATATACACAAAACAGTATAGAAAAGTCAGTACAAATCCATATACACAAAACAGTATGAAAAGTCAGTACAAATCCATACACACAAAACAGTATAGAAAAGTCAGTACAAATCCATATACACAAAACGGTATAGAAAAGTCAGTACAAATCCATATACACAAAACAGTATAGAAAAGTCAGTACAAATCCATATACACAAAACAGTATGAAAAGTCAGTACAAATCTATATACACAAAACAGTATAGAAAAGTCAGTACAAATCCATATACACAAAACAGTATAGAAAAGTCAGTACAAATCCATATACACAAAATAGTATGGAAAAGTCAGTACAAATCCGTATACACAAAACGGTATAGAAAAGTCAGTACAAATCCATATACAGAAAACAGTATAGAAAAGTCAGTACAAATCCATATACACAAAACAGTATGAAAAGTCAGTACAAATTTATATACACAAAACATGGAAAAGTCAGTACAAATCCATATGCACAAAATAGTATGGAAAAGTCAGTACAAATCCATATACACAAAACAGTATGGATAAAGTCAGTACAAATCCATATACACAAAATAGTATTGATAAAGTCAGTACAAATCCATATACACAAAACAGTATGGAAAAAGTCAGTACAAATCCATATACACAAAATAGTATGGAAACATCAGTACAAATCCATATACACAAAACAGTATGGAAAAGTCAGTACAAATCCATATACACAAAATAGTATAGAAAATTCAGTACAAACCCATATACACAAAATAGTATGGAAAAGTCAGTACAAATCCATATACATAAAATAGTATGGAAAAGTCAGTACAAGTCCATATACACAAAACAGTATGGAAAAGTTTGTACAAATCCATATACATAAAATAGTATGGAAAAAATTGGTACAAAACCCATATACACAAAAATGGTATGGAAAAGTCCGTACAAATCCATATACACAAAACAGTATAGAAAAGTCAGTACAAATCCATATACATAAAATAGTATGGGTAAAGTCGGTACAAACCCATATTAACAAAATAGTATAGAAAAGTCAGTACAAACCCATATACACAAAACGGTATGGAAAAGTCAGTACAAATCCATATACACAAAACAGTATGGAAAAGTCAGTACAAATCCACATGCACAAAACAGTATGGAGAAGTCATTACAGATCCATATACATAAAATAGTATGGAAAAGTCAGTACAAATCCATATGCAGAAAACAGTATGGAAAAGTCAGTACAAATCCATATACACAAAACAGTATGGAAAAGTCAGTACAAATCCATATACACAAAAGAGTGTGGAAAAGTCAGTACAAATCTATATACATAAAATAATATGGAAATGTCAGTAGAAATCCATATACACAAAACAGTGTGGAAAAGTCAGTACAAATCCATATACATAAAATAGTATGGAAAAAGTCTACAAATCCATATACACAAAATAGTATAGAAAAGTCAGTACAAATCCATACATAAAATAGTATGGAAAAAGTCGGTACAAACCCATATACACAAAATAGTATGGAAAAGTCAGTACAAATCCATATACACAAAACAGTATGGAAAAGTAAGTACAAATCCATATACACAAAATATAGAAAAGTCAGTACAAATCCATATACATAAAATAGTATGGATAAAGTCAGTACAAATCCATATACACAAAACAGTATGGAAAAAGTCAGTACAAATCCATATACACAAAACAGTATGGAAAAGTCAGTACAAATCCATATACACAAAATAGTATAGAAAAGTCAGTACAAATCCATATACACAAAATATAGAAAAGTCAGTACAAATCCATATACATAAAATAGTGTGGATAAAGTCAGTACAAATCCATATGCACAAAACAGTATGGAAAAGTCAGTACAAATCCATATACACAAAACAGTATGGAAAAAGTCAGTACAAATCCATACACATAAAATAGCATGGAAAAGTCAGTACAAATCCATATACATAAAATAATATGGATAAAGTCAGTTCAAATCCATACATAAACTAGTATGGAAAAGTCAGTACAATTCCATATACACAAAACAGTATGGAAAGAGTCAGTACAAATCCATATACATAAAATAGTATGGATAAAGTCAGTGCAAATTCATATACACAAAACAGTATGGAAAAGTCAGTACAAATCCATATGCACAAAACAGTATGGAAAGAGCCAGTACAAATCCATATACACAAAACAGTATGGAAAAGTCAGTACAAATCCATATACACAAAACAGTATGGAAAAAGTCAGTACAAATCCATATACATAAAATAGTATGGAAAAAGTTGGTACAAACCCATATACACAAAATAGTATGGAAAAGTCAGTACAAATCCATATACACAAAACAGTATGGAAAAGTCAGTACAAATCTATATACACAAAACAGTATGGAAAAGTCAGTACAAATCCATATACATAAAAATAGTATAGAAAAGTCACTACAAATCCATACACATAAAATAGGATGGAAAAGTCAGTACAAATCCACATACACAAAATAGTATGGATAAAGTCGGTACAAATCCATATACATAAAATAGTATGGATAAAGTCGGTACAAACCCATATATACAAAATAGTATGGAAAGAGTCACTACAAATCCATATACACAAAATGCATTTAGGACTGAGAGAAAAACAAACAATTACAGTGTACAAACCAGTTCTTCATTAAATCTGTTGGCGTTTGAGATGAAAAGATGTGTTAGGTTATTCCTTTTAATTCAAGAATAGATAAGGCACCATTTCATGAATCACTGTTTGGTTCAGAATTTTCAAGCTGTGCCAGATTCTGCAAGAACACAGAACTGGGAAAAAAAAGAACAATTTTGTACTTTTGATAGTAAATACATGATGAGAAATGCAGAACATGTTTTCAAGCAATGGTGACTTGACACTCATTGGGTTGACACTCTTTCTGTTTGGCCTGTTACTTCTGAGACAGCCTTTTCCAGGCGCAGTATTCAAGCAGCTGATCTAGTTTCCTCCTTACTGTAAAATGTAAGAAAATCTGTACTACATGAAAAACAGATTGAAGGAAAACTATCCAGAAATCTATACATTAAATCCTTTTCTACTAGAATTTAAGAGTGATAATTTTATATGGTGACTTGTAATAATAATAATAATGATAATAGTATTTGATGGTATTTGTTCAAGGATCAAATTTGAGAGGTTAACCTGCATTCAGAGGTCACCTGTATATAAAGGTCACTTTGGCCTTTTCCCACGGATGGCTGTTGTTGACAAATTTTACAGTCTTTGTACACATCACTTCCTTATTATAACACTGTCTATGGGAGCCATAGAGTAGACTGATTCATGGTGAAATTGCATAATAATGAAGTATATCAAGCATATAAGTTTACTAATGAATAATGAAATGGGATCCATGATCCATGACCATACCATAAATTCATATGGGTTAACTTCAAACAGAGCCTTGAGAAACACTATAACTACAATAACTAACAACTTACATACAAAGCCTTGAGAAGCACTCAATAGCTTTACAAAATAACAAATAATTTAGGAAAAGAGCCTTGAGAAACACTCAGTGGCTCCTTACACAAACTTGCACTTATTATTATTATTGTTATTGTTATTATTATTAATCTGTTGATTTCCTATTTCTATTGAACTGTAATAAGCATCATTGTTCGAATAAGGTCTGCAAGAAACACTTGACTTGACCTAACAGGATTATGAAAAATACTGTCTGATTACAATTTAACTGATTAAGCAGATGTGGAAGGTCGCAGGTTCAAACCCCAGCTGAGTCATAATAGACTTATCAAAATGGTACATGCAACTGCCTTGCTTGGCATTCAGCATTAAGAGGTTAGTGTTAGGACTGGTCGGCCTGGTGTCAGGATAATGTGACTGGGTGCTACATGATCCTACATGTCTGCCACATGATGCCTCAGTGCTAGATATCACTATAAACTACCACACAGTAGAAATCATAGCGATATGATTGAAAATTTTTTAAAGGAATGAAAAAAGAAATCGAAATTACACGCGTGTACACAAGCACACACACACAAACATTAAGCAGATATTTAAGCTAAAGTTGCTAATTCAAAACATAACAATGAATGAATAAATATTCTGGAAGGGTTTAATTACACAGATGTAGATTTCAGAACTTAGTCTTGGACCTGTCCAAACTTTACTAATAAAAGCGTTAATTTTATTGGCAATAATTTACAAAGACATTGTGGAATAACTATAAATTTTGGATTCATAGAAAAATAATAAGCAAAAGAGTTGCCTTTTCTTTGCTCCCTGCCTTCTTAGTAAAATAGTAAGATGATTTTCTCATGCACTGTCTGAACACACAGAACTCCTAACACGACCTTCAGAAAGCTGAACATGTCCTAGCACAAATGCTGACAAGCTCTTTGATACATCATGTGGAATTCTGTGTGGGCAGGGAAGCTTCTGTCATTTGTTTGGTAGCAACCACTGGGAAAATCCTGCGAGCATGTGCTTGCAGGGGCAACTGTACATTGCTACCAATAACAACAAAGTACATTTGTTTTTAAAAACCCATATCATTATATTAGCAAGGGGTGTTTGTTTAAATTGTCAAAATTTGCCATAAAAAAGGTTTAGGTTTAAAAATGAGTGATACCATAAGCAACCATTGACCATTAGTGAGAAAATGATGGGAGTGTCCTGGAAATGAGGCTGCTATCCTGCATAGTTATACATACTGTAATGAGAAAACCTGTGGACAGTAATTTTCGTTTCATTGAAGCAGATTTTTGTTTTGTTAAAGCTAAGTTTTGACTTTAAATGTTAGCGGGCTTTGTAGCACCATCTGGCGTTTTAATTTTTGGGTCACATGATTCTGCCTGCTAGGTATATATGTGGGCCAACTCTGGTTGCAGTGGGGTGTGATATGATGTAGTGTGGAGATGGCCCTTTGAAGTGAAGCATTATAACCACACATCTGAAGAACGCACACTTGGTCATAGTTTGCTAGACAGGAAAGGGTAAAATGGGAGAATCTCAAATGGTAAATGGCTGGGTCTTTCTTCAACCAGAATAGAGGTGCCACAAGGCTTGTTGAAGAAGCACAGAAATCTTGTTATCATGACATTGCAAGAATACACATAAGATTTCTCTTCTCTCATCATTTTGCCCTATTTTTCTCTCTGTTTCTCTTGAATGAGTGGCGACCTGTGACATCAGCTCAGTTGAAAACTCAGTGACCCAGTCAGTGACACAGGAATGACCTAGTCAGTGACACAGGAATGACCTAGTCAGTGACACAGGAATGACCTAGTCAGTGACACAGGAATGACCTAGTCAGTGACACAGTAGGCAACCAAGAGGAAGATCCAGTCAGCAACTCAGTGACCCAATTAATGACCCAGTCTGCAACCCAGAAGAACCACCCAGTCGACAACCAAGTGACTCATTCCGGGACCTAGAATGACATATCTATTGACACTTGTCAATGACCCAGAGGACAATACAGTTGATGACTCATTGATCTAGTTGATGACCCAGTCTGCAACCCAGAAGAACAACCCAGTCAACGACCCAGTGACTCAGTCAACAACATAGTTGGGGATCCAAAAAATGACCTAGTGAACAACTCATTGGTGACTCAGAAGATAACTTAGTCACTGACACAGTTGGCAACCCAGTACATGACCAATCTGTGACCATGAAGACAGTCCAGTTGACAATCTAGTTGGTAACCAGGTAGCCACAAGAAGCCAGGAATACGATTGTATCCTGCTGAGGTAAAAATCTGTCACACTCTGGAGTGCCAGTACTCAGATACAGTGATGTATAGTTCCAACATAGAGACCTATCCTAAAACCGCTCGAGATAGCGAGACTTGGGGTAGTGTAGCAGAGTGAGTTCCTCTACAGTACATTCTTGGCAAAATAACATCATGACATTACAGAGTTCAAAGGACGATTTATGATCATTTTATATGGGAATATGAAATATACCCAGGAATCTTACCAACCATCATTTGGTATTGATAACTGTAGGTATTAATGGATAAATTAATAATGAGCATAAATGTTGAGAACACCCACCCACTTATGATGTTGTAAACCCATCTACAAAATATTGGTACTGGGACTAGTACTACCACTCACCCGACTTTAAAGAACTTAATTTGAAACAATAAAAAATTTAGAAGCTAGATTTCCTGCCCATTATGCCCCCCCTCCCCCACCCATGTGTCTTTCCTACTGCATTGGTTTTAAAATTAGGGTTGGTAGGTAGGTTTTTTTTCACATTAGATATGTTATATTGATTGGTATATATAATGTATTAAGCACTTCAAATGCTGGGTTAAACCAGCTCAATTAGATGCACAAATCAATTTCATCAATTTTTTTTTTTTTTAAGGGGAAGTGCTAGGGTTGAAAATAAAAAATAGGAAGTCAGCGGACCATCATTTTTCAAAACTGCCATTGTAAAGCCTCTGTTGAAGAAACCAACACTTGACCATAACGATTTAAAGAACTACCGCTCAGTTTCTAATCTCCCATTCATGTCAAAAATCTTAGAAAAGGTTGTTCTATCCCAACTTGTATCTCATCTGAATTCAAACAGTCTTTTTAGCAATGTACAGTCTGCATATCGCCCTTGTCACAGTACTGAAACTATTCTTCTGAAAGTAGTTAATGACCTTCTCTCTGCTTTGGATGCGGAAAGAATCCAGTCCTCACCCTCCTTAATTTGTCTGCAGCATTTGACACAATAGACCATGATATATTACTTCACCATCTCCAGCATGTATTTGGCATTCATGATACAGCCTTACTGTGGTTCAAGTCCTACTTGGTCAACAGGACACAAATTGTGTCCGCAAATGGAATACACTACAGGCCAGTTGATCTGTGTTGTGGTTATTCCACAGGGGTCTGTTCTTGGACCTGTTCTCTTCATTCTATACACTCAGTCACTCTCAAGTATCATAGATCATCATCCAGTGTCTCACCGATTGTACGCTGATGACACCCAAATATACAAATCTAGCCACCTAACTGAAATTGATGCTACCATCCAAGGTGTAGAGAGGTGCATTTTTGATGTGAAATCATGGATAACATGTAACATGCTGCAGATGAATGATGATAAAACTGAAGCCATTCTGATTACAACACAAAGACTTTCTCATTCACATCCTTTACCTCAAACAATAAATATCAGCAACACCAACATTAAATTCACACAGTCAGTACGAAACCTAGGTGTTACTCTCAACAGTACTCTCTCATTGCACCAACATGTCATGAACATATGCAAGGCTGCATATCTTGAGCTGAGATGCATCAGCTCCATTCGCAAGTATCTTTCAGTTGATGCCACTAAAACACTTGTGTGTTCCTTAGTACATTCAAGATTGGACTATTGTAACTCAGTTCTGTCTGGTTCATCTCAATATCTACTCCAAAAAGTTCAAAACACAGCTGCTCAGATCATCCTTAGAGTACCATGGTTGGAGCACACCTCCCCCCTGTTCTGTATCCCACACTGGCTATCCATTCAATCCAGAATCAAACACAAAATTTGTTCTCTGTGCTACGTTTCACTGACGGGCTCCAGTCCAACATACCTATCTGACTTCACCCATGTGTACACACCAGCAAGATACTTACTCTCCTCTTCTGACAATCGTACACTCATTATTCCCACAATGAAAACGAAGTCATATGGACAATGTTCTTTTGCATACCAGGTCCCAGCAACATGGAACGAATTGCCCACTGAACTTAGACACAAATACACAGTGATCTCATTCAAAAGCACTCTCAGAACTCATCTATTTTGACTGCAAGAAGAAACTTAAAGACCTAATAATGTTTCCTACCTTAAATATTTTCAGCATGTTTTATGTTTTCTAATTTCATGGTGTTTGTTTTTATGTAATCATATCATTATATATGTTTTTTATGTTTTGGGTGTTGTCTAATGTTGTAAAGCGCTTAGAGCTTCTAAAGATTAGGCGCTGTACAAAGTCCTCAATATTATGTTACGTATATGTAATTAAACTGCTTGTGTGTTAGTTTTAAAATTCTTTTTTATTTTATTTTTGTTTCATTACATTTTATTGTAATGATTATTGAAAGGATTCGAAATTCTTTTTCAGTAATTCGATATTTTCTTTTACTAAATGTTATTTATCTAAGATGTAAAAAGTGTTGCATGAGAATTATTTTTAATTAACCTAGTTCGTCTTAGGTTGGGGAGTTTGTAAACAGGCAGTTAAAATGATTGGTCAGTATCAGGGCATACTTTCCTTGCGTAATCACAATGTGTAAACAACGTTTATTTGTTATTGGTTTTTCAGTGGGGTTACACTGGCGTACGTGATAGATTTCTTGTAGTAAGAGACCACATGACCCATCTCGCGAGACTTGAAATGATGTTTTTGGGGTTTAAATACGCATTCTTAATATTTTTCTGTCAGAGTCGTTTTAACATCTTGAAGGAACAAGGTGTTATTTTTTATTTGTTGCCAGATTGTTTTTCATCTGACTTTTGGATTTAATAATTTATTCTCCTGGAAACTCAACAAGTTGACTTTCTTATAAAAAATTCTGAAAGATATTCATGGAAATTTATTCTGGAATTATTTGGAAACAAAAACTTTGATTCAATTGAGGAATTGTTGATATTCGTACCTTGGACCACATCTGACGTCATCGCCTTCCATATTTGTAGGTCATCGAGATTCGAACCTGGATTCTAATAGAACTGTTTAGTGATAGGACTTGTGTTTTTCATTCTTAGGATCAAATTTTGGATTATATTCACAAACCGTAAGTCCTATTTACCAATTTTTACATTGTTTTCTAGGGAAATAAATTATTTTGTTAAAATATACAAAACTTGTTGACTTCACTCTTTTCTTCTGTTACATTCGTACGAGCCTACACGTAACAATTATTATTATTGTATACATAAGTATGAGGTGCTCTTGACTAAAGCATGGTACACAATATGCCTATTATTGATTGCCAGGTTTATTGTATACATAAGTATAAGGTGTTCTTGTCTTCAGCATGGTACACAATATGCCTATTATTGATTGCCAGGTTTATTGTATACGTAAGTATAAGGTGTTCTTGTCTTCAGCATGGTACACAATATGCCTATTATTGATTGCCAGGTTTATTGTATACATAAGTATAAGGTGTTCTTGTCTTCAGCATGGTACACAATATGCCCATTATTGATTGTAAGGTTTATAGTATAGCTCAGTATAAATTGTTTTTGACTACAGCATGGTACAGAATTTGGCTGTTGATGATTATCTTGGTTATTGTTTACCTCAGTATAAAGTATGTTTGACTACAATATGGGTGGCCCTGAATGGTCTAAAGTGCTTGCCTCTACTGATCACTGCCATCTCACTTCTGTCTGTTTGGTTCGAGTCTTGGGCTTGGCCAGTATGGATAAGTAGGTCGATGTTTCTTACCAGGCTTATCCAGATTTTTCTTCCTCCACCAATTACACTGGCTGCCATGTATAAGGTACTGTTGACTATAACATGATACAGAATATGCATATCATTGATTGATGTACTTATTGTGTACCTCAGTATAAGGTACTATTGACTATAACATGGTAAACTATTTATGGCTTAACTCAAAAGCTTTAAAGTGAGAATCCAACATGTATTATGAAACTTTTCATTGCAGAGAGCAGGAAAGATGGCTACAGGGAGTCCATGCCCCATTTGCAGAGATGAATACCTTGTTGTAGACTATAGGGTATATATTTTTTCTTGCAGTTAATATGGCATCCTTTGCTAAAACAGTTGTGATACCTTTTAACTGTCGGCCTTTCTATCTGTCTTCCGAAACAGCCAAGTTGAAATCTATCCATTCTCTTGTATCAAATGGAACTACTAATCACTGTAATAAAATTGATGGTCTTACAAAAATATGGTAATGAATTATAGATCCACAGATCTTTCCTGTGAATTTTATGTCATGGAAGGCAACTCAACCTTGGGTAAATCATCAGACCCGACAGTAGTTATCAAATTTGAATTATGATCACTTATACTAAAAAAGGTCTGTTAGAAATATGGGTTCTTATTGTTCTATTGTCATGGATCTTAGAACTCAATTTTATAATAAGACATGGGGAAAAAGACAGGACTCGTTTGGGCTTTAACCACATTCACCATAGAAATTTCTTTTTGTGAGATCCTTTAGCCCACTTACCTATAGGCACTCATATTTCATAGATGAAATTTACTTACGGATAACATGACTGCAAGTTCTGTTCAAATTTTCTACATTTTTCTACCTTTTCAGAATGTAAGGCTTCTAGAACAGTTTATTAGTCCTTCTGATGGGAAAGTTATTGCCTCCATTAAAACAGGGGTTTGTCAAAAACAGCACAAAAAACTGCTTTTAGAAGTGGCCAGAGCAAGAGACTATGGTAAATTTAAGGAATTTTTTAAAATTAAAATTTAATTTGAGAATGTTTAGTGTTTAAAAATTAAACTTTGTACTCTATCTTCTTGCCGATCACTTACTAGTTATTGTCTCCCATGATTCAGTTTTATTCTTGGGATAACCTTTTTTGGTGGATTTTGTGTTTTTAGCTATAAATTGTATATTTCAAGACCCAACAAAACATGATCCATCAGTGAAAGACAGGGGAACCCCATTCCTCTCCAGAAATATATTCATGAATGTAATTACTAATGAAAATGGGATTGTCTTATTCTTGGCAAAACCATCAGAAATATTTACCCATAAAAGCTAAATGAATTATCCAGTAAATTGTTTTCTGAAATCTCTCTTTAGGTTTTATTGAAGATGTCTTGCCATTCCGTGAATATGACTACGATGAGTACAGAGCAATAGCTGCTGAGAGCAAAGGAATCGAAGAGAAATCATGACCTTCATTTCACCTTGTCCCTTTGAGGAAATCTTGTGTTTTATGTTACCGTAACCTTCATTAATATATGTTTTGAAGTGTGTGAAAGATAAAATTTGAAGAAATAAAGAGTGAGAGAACCTATTATTTTTTTTTGTTGTTTTTGTGCATTTTCACAATCATAGAGACGACATTTGATCTAGACTTTATTATGCCCCAGTAATATTCTTCGGGGAGGATTTAAAATATTACCCATTTGTTTAAATCAGTTTGTGTGTACATCTCTCTGTTCTCCACATTAGTCATGCACATCAAAAATTTTGTTTTCTAGCCCAGCAGACAGTTATCCCAAGTTTTTTGGTGTGCTAGATAAATCTCTCAGGGCACTAATAGTTCATACAATGAATAAATGAATCTTCAAAACAGTGAACCTTTCTTTTGTATTATCAAAAGATGCGCCAGCAGAAAAGGGGTGATGTCATTGTACTCGAGATGCTACATATTTTTCTTGAAATACTACATCGAAAAACAGCCTACATTTAAATTTGACATGACGTTATGAGGCTTGTGTTAATAACACAGTTGTGAAGTTAATATTGAGAAGTTCCGATGTTAAGCAAAAAGTTGAACCTAATTCTGACCCTGCTTATGTCAAATGTAAATAATGTTGGTGCATGTGTGGCTTCAGGCACAAATGGAAAGAAATCAGTGTATTCATCAAAAGAAACAATATAGGATTTAACTGTAACCTGAACCATATAAAAGGATTGTATTAATGAGTTGACCAAAACAAATCGTGATCTAACTCCTCTTTTTTTGCATTAATTGAGTTGACCAAAAATCCTGACCAGGCTGCTCTTTTCTTTAAATGTAACAGCATATCTGTGTTTCTTAATGTAACAGCATGTGCATCTTAATGTAACAACCTATGTGTGAATGTAACAGCATATCTGTGTTTCTTAATGTAACAGCATCTGCATCTTAATGTAATGACCTGTGTGAATATAACAGCATATCTGTATTTCTTAATGTAACAACCTGTCTGTGTGAATGTAACAGCATATCTGTGTTTCTTTATGTAACAGCATGTGCATCTTAATGTAACAGCCTGTGTGAATATAACAGCATATCTGTTTCTTAATGTAACAACCTGTCTGTGTGAATGTAACAGCATATCTGTCTGTCTTAATGTAACAACCTGTCTGTGTGAATATAACAGCATATCTGTGTTTCAAAATGTAACAGCCTGTGTGAATATAACAGCATATCTGTGTTTCTTAATGTAACAACCTGTCTGTGTGAATGTAACAGCATATCTGTGTTTCAAAATGTAACAGCCTGTGTGAATATAACAGCATATCTGTGGTTCTTAATGTAACAACCTGTCTGTGTGAATGTAACAGCATATCTGTGTTTCAAAATGTAACAGCATGTGCATCTTAATGTAACAACCTGTCTGTGTGAATGTAACAGCATATCTGTGTTTTTTAATGTAACAACTTGTGTGAAATTAACAGTATATCTATGTTTCTTAATGTAACAGCATGTGCATCTTAATGTAACAACCTGTCTGTGTGAATGTAACAGCATATGTTTCTTAATGTAACAGCATGTGTATCTTAATGTAACAACTTGTCTGTGTGAATGTAACAGCATATCTGTTTCTTAATATAACAGCATGTGCATCTTAATGTAACAACCTGTTTGTTTGAATGTAACAGTACATCTGTGTTTCTTAATGTAACAACTTGTCTGTGAAATTAAAAGCATATCTGTGTTTCTTAATGTAACAAATTGTGTTAAAATAACAGCATATCTGTTTCTTAATGTAACAGCATGTGCATCTTAATGTAAGAACCTGTCTGTGTGAATGTAACATCATATCTGCATTTCTTAATGTAACAACTTGTCTGTGTGAAATTAACAGCAAATGTTTCTTAATGTAACAACTTGTCTGTGAAATTAACAGCATATCTGTGTTTCTTAATGTAACAACTTGTCTGTGTGAAATTAACAGCATATCTGTGTTTCTTAATGTAACAGCATGTGCATCTTAATGTAACAACCTGTGTGAATATAACAGCATATCTGTGTTTCTTAATGTAACAACTTCTCTGTGTGAAATTAACAGCATATCTGTGTTTCTTAATGTAACAACTTGTCTGTGTGAAATTAACAGCATATCTGTGTTTCTTAATGTAACAGCATGTGCATCTTAATGTAACAACCTGTGTGAATATAACAGCATATCTGTTTCTTAATGTAACAACTTGTCAGTGTGAAATTAACAGCATATCTGTGTTTCTTAATGTAACAGCATATGCATCTTAATGTAACAACCTGTCTGTGTGAATGTAACAGCATATGTTTCTTAATGTAACAGCATATCTGTATTTCTTAATGTAACAGCATGTGCATCTTAATGTAACAACCTGTCTGTGTGAATATAACAGCATATCTGTGTTTCTTAATGTAACAACCTGTCTGTGTGAATATAACAGCATATCTGTGTTTCTTAATGTAACAGCATGTGCATCTTAATGTAACAACCTGTCTGTGTGAATATAACAGCATGTCTGCATTTCTCAATGTAAGAGCATGTGTTAATGTAACAGCATATCTGCATTTCTCAGTGTAACAGCATGTATTAATGTAACAGCATGTGTTTGTGAATGTAACAGCATATCTGCATTTCTTAATGTAACAGCATACCTCTGTTTCTTACAGTAAAGCATCTGTACTTGATGTCAAATCAGATGTTTTCCTTTCATGTAAAAAGATATCAGTGTCTATGTGCGTGTGTGTGTGTGTGTGTGTGTGTGTGTGTTCTGTTACATTCATTGCAGATAGTTTGTTCTAAAATCCCATATGTATATAAACAGGTGTTTGTCAAATCTGAATTAGTACATTTGCTGTATATTTAAATTAATCCTACTTCTCCTTACTTTTCCCTACTTTATTAATGCAGTCACTACTTTCCCTCTTTTTTTATCGGGTCCCTACTTTTCACAGCTTTTGTGTCATGGTTTCTATGTTTTGCAAATTTTATTGGGGTCCTTACTTCTCTCAGAGTTCCCTTAAATCAGTCCTACTATTCCTACTTGACACTGAGGCAGTTTTTCATGGCTGTTTCAAGGTTAAATGTACACATTGCCGAGGATAACTTTAATTTTTGTGGGATTAATTTTTCTCTTACTGAATTAAAAAAGAGAAACTGAAGAAGAAATATCAAAGGATCAAGAAACAAAAAAACATAGATGAATTTACAGACACATGAATGAAAGAAAGTTAGGTGATTTTCGTTATCACAGATATTGAGATTTAAGCCCCCGGACCACGTCAAGGTATCACCTACTCCCGGAGGAAAATTTTGACTTTTTGAAATTTAGACCTGCTACCGAATAGGTCTACTACAAGTCCTAAAATGTTAAGAGATACACATGGAGACAATGATTAGAAGAGTCATTTAAAGAAAGTGTAGTAGTAGACGTATTCTATAGCTCAGTAAATTGTTGATTTTCCAGACACCAATTTTTAAGATTATTCGCTCGTATGGACTACTCCCATGTCCTGTGAAATATGTACATGTATTTTCAAAAAGAAACTAATTTGCCGATCACAAAATAATACAGATCAAAAGAAATCAGAAATAAACTCAATGAAATGTAATCTCATCCAATTATGATTACAGCTGTATTATGAAATTACTAAATCATCATCTTTTCAAAGTAAATGTAAATTAGGAGAGAAGGAGAAGAAGTTGCAAAGAGAATAAAGTTTTATTCTTGCACCACGGTGTAACAAAGTGAAAAAGAAATCTGGAGCTACTGGTAATCAGGCATGATTAAAGACAGTCTGATCCAATTAATTATCAACAATACATGGTGTCTTAAAGTGCAGGTGTAAAATCTTTCATTATTTAATAAATGTATCTCAATATATTTCATTATTCAAACTTGTTCTTCCTCCATGTATGTTGGCCATCAACAAATTGTTAATATTGAGTTCATGATCGTACAGAATCCAGTTTTCATTGTTTATACTATTTCTTTCATTAGTAATGTTTAACCAAATTTTATCATCTGGATAACTGATTCTTTGGATGAAATGAATGTCCCCCCCCTCCAATAGATGTGTCTGGATAATCAACATTATACTGTATTCTAATAGTGATGTATATCTCACTGTTTGTGCCAAATGTAGCCGAATGTTTTTAATTTAGAATAATATTTCTTTATATGTCAAGATTAAAAGAGCTGGGAAATTAAAACCAAACATATTGCCAAAGATGACCAGCTCTTAAAATATAAAGTGAAGGAGTGAAAGAATGAAAAAAGAATAGAAAAAGCTGAGATAGTAGGTGTGTGTGTGTGTGTGTGTGTGTGTGGGAGAGAGAGAGAGAGAGAGAGAGATAGAGATTGAAGCAGACATGATAAGGGTGATGAAAAGAAGTGATTCCTTATAAAAATAAGTTCCAGAGAGAATAGAATCCCAGCACAGACCATATCTTGACTTTTATTCCTGACCACTTGAAAGGGTATTTAGAAACTCTGGCCCATCTTCTTTTCACCCACTTGAAAAGGGCATTTCCTAATTATTGTGGACATCTGAAAAACAGCAATTTCTGCCCCACTTGATGTAGGAGAAAAGTTACCCCATGCTATCAATCTCTCCTGCATCAAAAGCAACTTCCTGACCAGAGTCTGCTCTTATCTTCTCACCCGCTTAAAAGGGCATTTAGAAACTCTGTCCCATCTTCTTCTCGCCCACTTGAAAAGGGTATTTCCTAATCATTGTGGACATCTGAAAATGAACAATTTCTCCTCAACTTGATGTAGGGGACAAGTTATCATTGGTATCCATCTCTCCTGCTTGACAAGGGACTTCCTGACCAGAGTCTGCCCTTACCTTCTATCCCGCTTGAAAGGGCATTTAGAAACTCTGGCCCATCTTCTTCTGGCCCGCTTGAAAAGAGCATTTCCTAATATTTGTCGACATCTGAAAAAAGAACAATTTCTCCCTCACCTCATGTAGGGGAAAAGTTACCGTTGGTATCCGTCTCTCCTGGTTGATAAGTTACTTCCTGACCAGAGTCTGCCCTCATCTTCTTGCCAACTTCAAAAGGTATTAAAAAACTCTGGCCCATCTTCTTCTCGCCTGCTTGAAAAGGGCATTTCCTAATTGTTGTGGACATCTGAAAATGAACAATTTCTCCCCCACCTGATGTAGGGGAAAGGTTACCCATGGTATCCGTCTCTCTTGCTTGACAAGGGACTTCCTGACAAGAGTCTGCCCTTTTCTTCTCACCCGCTTGAAAGGACATTTAGAAACTCTGGCACATCTTCTTCTTGCCTGCTTGAAAAGGGCATTTCCTATGCTCTGTGGACGTCTGAAAATGAACAATTTCTCTGATGTAGGGAAAAAGTTACCGTTAGTATCCGTCTCTCCTGCTTGACAAGGGAGTTCGTGAGCAGAGGCTGCCTTTATCTTCTCGCCTGCTTGAAAAGGGCATTTCCTAGTCATTTTGGACGCCTGAAGGTAACAATTTCTCCACCAATTGACGTAGGGGAAAGGTTACAGCTGGTATCCGTCTCTCTTGCCTGACAAGGGACTTCATGACCAGAGTCTGCCCTTATCTTCTCGCCCGCTTGAAAGGGCATTTAGAAACTCTGGCCCATCTCGCCCGCTTGAGAAGGGCATTTCCTAATCATTGTGGACATCTGAAAGTGAGCAATTTCTACCCCACCTGATGTAGGGGAAACTTTACCGTAGGTATGACAAGGGACATCTTGACCGGAGGCTGCCCTTATCTCCTTGCCCGCTTGAAAGGGCATTTCGAAACTCTTGGTGCAACTACTTCTCGCCCGCAAGAAAAGGGGATTTCCCAATCATTGTGGACATCTGAAAAGAATCTCTTCTCCACTTAATATAGGGGAAAGGTTACCGTTTGTATCCGTTGCACCTTCTTTAGAAGTTACTTCATGACCAGAGTCTGCCCTTACCTTCTCACCTACTTGAAGGGGCATTGAGAAACTCTGGCCCATCTTCTCGCCTGCTTGAAAAGGACATTTCCTAATCATTGTGGACATCTGAAAAAGTACAATCTCTCCCTCTACCTGATGTAGGGGAAAGGATTACCCATGGTACCCGTCTCTCTTGCTTGACAAGGGACTTCCTGACCAGAGTCTGCCCTTATCTTCTCGCCTGCTTGAAAGGGCATTTAGAAACTCTTGATGCATCTTCTTCTCGCCCGCTTGAAAAGGGGATTTCAATCATTGTGGACATCTGAAAAGAATCTCTGCTCCACTTCAAGTAAGGGAAAGGTTACTGTTTGTATCCGTTGCTCCTGCTTGACAAGTTACTTCATGACCAGAGTCTGCCCTTTCCTTCTCGCCCACTTGAAAGGGCATTGAGAAACTCTGGCCCATCTTCTCGCCTGCTTGAAAAGGGCATTTCCTAATCACTGTGGGCATCTGAAAAAGGACAATCTCTCCCCCCACCTGATGTAGGGGAAAGGATTACCCATGGTATCCATCTCTCTTGCTTGACAAGGGACTTCCTGACCAGAGTCTGCCCTTATCTTCTCGCCCGCTTGAAACGGGCATTTCCTATTCTCTGTGGACATCTGAAAATGAACAATTTCTCTCCAACCTGAGGTAGGGAGAAAGTTACGGTTGATATCCGTCTCTCCTGCTTGACAAGGGAGTTCGTGAGCAGAGGCTGCCTTTGTCTTCTCGCCCGCTTCAAAGGGGATGTAGAAACTCTGGCCCATCTTCTCGCTCGCTTGAAAAGGGCATTTCCTACTCAATTGTGGACGTCTGAAAGTAACAAATTCTCCCCCAATTGACGTAGGGGAAAGGTTACCGCTAGTATCGGTCTCTTCTGCCTGACAATGGACTTCCTGACCAGAGTCTGCCCATATCTTCTCGCCCGCTTGAAAGGGCATTTAGAAACTCTGGCCCATCTCGCCCGCTTGAGAAGGGCATTTCCTAATCATTGTGGACATCTGACAGTGAGCAATTCCTACCCCACCCGATGTAGGGGAAACTTCACCGTAGGTAAACGTCTCCTGCATGACAAGGGACATCTTGACCGGAGTCTGCCCTTATCTTCTCGCCCGCTTGAAAAGGCATTTCGAAACTCTTGGTGCATCGTCTTCTCGACCACATGAAAAGGGGATTTTCTAATCATTGTGGACATCTGAAAAGAATCTCTCCTCCACTTAATATAGGGGAAAGGTTACCATTTGTATCCGTCTCTCCTGCTTGAGAAGTTACTTCATGACCAGAATCTGCCCTTACCTTCTATCCCGCTTGAAAGGGCATTGAGAAACTCTGGCCCATCTTCTTCTCGCCTGCTTGAAAAGGGCATTTCCTAATCATTGTGGACATCTGAAAAAGAAGAATTTCTCCCCCACCTGATGTAGGGGAAGGTTACCCATGGTATCCGTCTCTCTTGCTTGACAAGGGACTTCCTGACCAGAGTCTGCCCTTATCTTCTCGCCCGCTTGAAAGGGCATTTTGAAACTCTGGCCCATCTTCTTCTCGCCCGCTTGAGAAGAGCATTTCCTAATCAATGGACATCTGAAAAAGAACAATTTCTCCCCCAACTTGATGTAGGGGAACAGTAAACGTTGGTATCCGTGTCTGCTGCCTGAAAGGGACTTCCTAACCAGAGTCTGCCCTTATCTTCTCGCCCGCTTGAAAGGGCATTTTGAAACTCTGGTCCATCTTCTTCTCGCCCGCTTGAAAAGGGCATTTCCTATTCTCTGTGGACATCTGAAAATGAAGATTTTCTCCCCCACCTGACGTAGGGAAAAAGTTACCGTTAGTATCCGTCTCTCTTGCTTCACAAGGGAGTTCGTGAGCAGAGGCTGCCTTTATCTTCTCGCCAGCATCAAAGGGGATGTAGAAACTCTGGCCCATCTTCTCGCTCGCTTGAAAAGGGCATTTCCTAGTCATTGTGGACGTCTGAAGGTAACAATTTCTCCGCCAATTGACGTAGGGGAAAGGTTACCGCTGCTATCCGTCTCTCCTGCCTGACAAGGGACTTCCTGACCAGAGTCTGCCCTTATCTTCTCGCCCGCTTGAAAGGGCATTTAGAAACTCTGGCCCATCTCGCCCGCTTGAGAAGGGCATTTCCTAATCATTGTAGACATCTGAAAGTGAGCAAT